>PVHX01019774.1:0-33619 GCA_004024805.1 Geosciurus inauris
TTTTTTAACTTCAGACTTTCCCCTCTTTCTTTTGAGTAGATTGGCTAAGGGCTATCAGATTGTTGGTTTTCAAAGAAACACCCTTTCTTGCATTAATCCTGTGTATTGTTTTTTATTCTCAGTTTTATAAATTTTGACCCTGGCCTTAATAATTTCCTGTCTTCACTAATTCTGGAATTACTTTATTCTTCCTTTTATAAGGCTCTGCCATGAAGCACAAGTTTATTTATTTGGGAACTCTCTTTTTTAAGTGTAGGTACTCAATGCTATAAATTTTCCTCTTAGAGCTATGTTTATACTGTCACAGAGACTGTGATACATTGTTGTAAAGTCAGGTATCAGTGATCAAAAGGAGGCAGATTAAAACAGTTGAACAAGGCTTTATTGAGATATGCTCCTGGGTGAGACTCCCCAGTCCAACAGAAGAGAATCGTGCCCAGGCTCAGTTGGATTGAAATTTTTATGGGCTTAGGGTAGAAAGGGGAGGGCTTGGGACAGGAAAGGGAGGTTTTTGGAGTCCTGTGTCCTCCTGGGATTGGTTGGGGGATCTTCCTGAGATCCATGCCCTTCCAGGATTGGTCAGGAGAGATCTGTGATTGATAGGTAGTTATGAGGCACCATTACTGCTTGTCTGTTGGCATCTGATTGGTTGTTCTTTTGCTCATGTGGGCTACCTGGTGCTTTGTTCCTCTTAGCCATCTCAAGCTGACCTAACATCCTGTCCTTTTTGATAATATAAGGTGCCAAATTCTATCTGGCTACTTAATGCTGGCTAGGAGAATTGGGGGAAGGGATGGCTCAGGTGTTGGTTCAGTTGGGAGGCAACTGTAGGAGTGTAGGAGCATCTAATTGTAGGTCACTCTGACAATTTCATCTATGCACTTTCGGATGAGCCTGAGGGGACAAGGAGCAATCATTAATAGAAGTCCTATTACTAATATAGGAGTGAGAATGGGAGTCAGCCGTGTAATGAGGGTAGAGTTTAGCCAGCCTGGCCAAGGATCATCTGATTGTTGCTGCTTAAGCCTTTCACTTAAATGATGAAGGGTGTTGACATTCTTTTCCGACCAGTCCAGTTTCATTGATATAATATTAGCATTCTTCTCTCAGGAATAGACATGTTCCTCCTGTGTCTGCTGTTAGGAGATCTAGGGCTCGATGGTTCTGTAATAAAACTTGGGCAATAAATGTTATCCGCCTTTGCAGAGAAGTGAAAGAGGCGGCCGATGCCTCTACCACTTCCCAAAGTTGTTGTTCAAAGTAGTGGTTACTGCATAAACAAGTCCTCCTGCCCCTAATCTGGAGGCAGCAAGTGAGGAGGCCAGGGAGAGCACAACTACTCCTGGTAGAAAGATGGCCCATTTTGCTCTGGAAAGGGAGGTGGTAACAAGCCATGTTAATTCAGCCTCACTGTACAGAGTTAATTGAGGAACCAAGGTGGAGGAAACACAAAAGGCAAAGGGCATGCTGAAGCTTAGATTTTTTGTTAGGACACCATTGCACCAGAAAAAGAACCCCAGTGGAGCAACAGTTGGAGAAGAGATTCAAATGATCTGGTCACAGGATGCTGAACTGGAGGAAGTGTAGCAGCAGGAGAAATTCCCTGATGAGTTATGAAAAAGGGGTACTTCCTCAAAGGCTGGAGAGTGGGGCCCTTGAGGTCAGTTTGAGGTATTAAGAGAAATATCAATGGGAATCACAGTTAAACAAATGCAACACAAACCTGCACAGAGGAAACAGTCTGAAATGTTATTTGGATAAATTGAAAAGCTGAAGACCCTGATGTATTAGGGCCATCAATGAAAAAGGGTCAGCTTTAGGATGGGCAATTTCATCTATCTGGTGTTGGAGTTCCTTTTCTTGCTCCTGGATAGTTATGTGAATTTGAGGGAACACTTGTATACAAGTTTTTCAGATTCTGATAGAGGCCAAGGGGAGCTTGGCAAAACCCCAAGATTAAAATTTACTATCAACAGTGTAAGCCCACTTTGGGTCCCACGGGTCCAAATAGTTAATCTGGTGTGTGCTTTCTTCTCATAGAAAGGCTTATCTAGGAAGCACTTTTTGCATGAATTATAAGGGCACCCTCCATAGGTGTTAGACCAGTGCTTACAACATCCATCAGTTTGGTCTGATATAAAGCATAGCATTGCTGCACATAGATGGGATGAGGTGGCTCGGTTGAATCAGTAATATTAAGGATGACCACCTGATTGCAGCCAGTGGAAGGGCAATTGCCTTGACCCACAAACTGAGAGTAGGTGGTGCCATCCTGGTGCCTGTTGCTTGAATGTAGAAGTGCCATCTGTGGGTTGGGATAGAAGCTTGAGAGAGATTAGTGAGTAAAAGAAGAAAAGGGTTGGCAAGAAATTTTGAGTCTGGTGGTCCCCAGTGTGGTGGAAGTCCAGGACTGGGCACTGGGAGTAGGCACCTTTTATAGGCAGGAGACATGGTACTGGGGGAGTGGCCCAAAAGCTTGGCCACCATTGGGGTAGTAGGTATGACTGTATGAGGTCCCATCCAGTGAGGTTCCAATGATTGAGGATGCAGTTCCCAAAGTAAGACTGTGTCACCTGGTTGAAGAGGGTCTGAGTCAATTTGTGGTTGTGCTGGGATTGCGGCAATGGATGATGCAGGAAGTCAACAGTCTGTGTTCCCTTAAGAATTTGTGTAGAAGGATGATATAGGTCAGACAGGACACAAGGGGAGGAGGATAATTGGAAAGCTTTGGTTGATTAAGAAAGGGTGCCCATAGAGTAGCTCAAAGGGACTAAGGCCTGAGGGGGCCTAGGGGCTGCCCAAATCTGAGTGAGGGTCAATGGCAGGAGATTGGGCCAGAAGAGCCTGAGTTCAATAGCAAGTTTAGTGAGGTGATCCTTGAGACTGCCATGAGCCCTCTCAACCTTACCCAAGGATTGGAGTTGGTAGGGGATGTGGAGCCTCCGAGTGATGTTGAGGCCTTTGGAGACTAGTTAAACAACCTGAGAAGTGAAGGCCATACTGTTGTCTGACTGGATGGAGGTGGGAAGTCCAAACCTAGGAATAATCTGCTTAATAAGGATGGAGGCAACAGTGTCAGCAGTTTCTCTGGAGGTAGGGAAGGCTTCCATCCAACCTGAAAAAGTATCAACCAAAGTAAGTAGGTAGGGAATCTTTTTGTGCCCAGGCATGTGAGTGAAGTCAACCTGCCAGTCTTTGCCTGGCTGGTGGCCCCTCATCTGATGCATGGGGGTTTGATGCCCCCTTGTGGGAATACTGTAGAGCAGACAGAACAAAAAGAATAGACCTGCTGGAGAGTAGTTCTCATTCCTAGGAAGTAAAAGAGAGGTTGTAAAAACTGAAAAAGGGGTTTGGGGCCAATATGAAGAGAGTTATGAATGTCCATCAATAAACTGTAAGTTTGCTGTTTAGGCAGGGAAATTTGATCCCCCAGGAATATCCAGCCATCACTGAAATGGCCACCTTGGGTTATTAGGGCATGTCATTCCTGTGGGGTATAGTTAGGTTTAATTGTGGTGGATAGAAATAGGATAGGGGCTGCTGAGGATTTGGCTGTTAGTCCTTGTGCTATAGAGTCTGCTTTCTTGTTGCCTACAGCTATAGGGTCAGAGGAATTTTGATGTCTTCTGCAGTGTATGATGGCCACTCCTGATGACAGTTGCAGTGCCTGTAAGAGTTTGGAAATCAGAGAGGCATTGATGACTGGTGATCCCTTCATGGTCAAGAATCCACATTCCTTCCAAATAGCTGAATATGAATGAGTAATCAGGAAGGCATATTTGGAGTCTGTGTAAATGTTGACCTGTTTATCTTTGGATAGAGTGAGAGCCTTTTGGAAGGTGGTCCCTTCAGGAAGGCAGCTGGCTTCTAGAACAGAGGCAGTGGTGCCTACTATGTATGTGGCTCTACAGCATCCATCACAACCCACTGTTGAACTGCTGTCCACAAAAATGGTTAAGTCAGGTGAGGGAAGCAGGTAATCAAAGAGGTCCTCATAGGGCAACCATAGGGCCTCTGGTACCTGTGGACAGGAAAGGTTACCATTTGAAGGGGGTAAGAATAATGGGAGGAGTGTGGCAGAATTGGAAAAAAAATAGAGGGTAATGGTGGAGTTTTCTATAAAAAGAAAGTGGAATTCTTGAATTCTTGAAGGGTTTAGAAAGGGGAGAGCTTTGTGATTTAAGAGGTCCTGTAGTCAGTGGGTAGAAAATATAGTTCTTGGTTGGAGGAAGGTGAGTTTCAGGGCTTCTGTAGTAAGTTCTGCTGCTGCTGCCAGTGCGTGGAGACATGGTAGCCACCCATGAACTGTAGAATCAAACTGCTTGGAGAGGTATGCCACTGGCTTATAGGAGGGTCCAATTGGTTGGGTGAGGAGGTCAGTGGCAATACCCTGTCTTTCAAAGAGATGGAAAGGATGGTTAGGGTTAGGGAGAGATAGAGTGGGAGAGGATGTGAGAGCATCCCTGATCTTATAAAAGGAGTTGGCTACCAGGGTAGGGGAGGTGAGGGGCCCATGAGAGGTCTCCTTAGCTGTTTGGTATAAAGGCTTGGCCAGAAGGGCAAAGTTGGGGACCCAATGCCTAAAAAAGCCAGCCAGACCCAAAAAGGAGAGGATGCAGTCCTCTGTTTTGGGTGGCTGTAGGTCACAGAGAGCTTGAATTCTGTCTGTTGTCAGGCTTTTAGAGGTTGGAGTGAGGAGTATACCTAAATAGGTGACTGAGGTAGTAGAAAGCTGGACTTTGGCTGGAGAGACCTGATAGCCCCAGGACCCCAGGAAGTTGAGAATCTGAGCAGTGTGTGTTTGGGGAGTCTTAAGGGATGAGCTATATAGGAGAAAGACATTTACATACTGTAAGAGAGTGCTATCCCCCAAGTTACAAGTGGTTAGATCCTGTGCCAAGGCTTGCCCAAAGAGATGGGGACTGTCCTTGAAGCCTTAGGGTAGGACTGTCCATGTTGGAACCTAAAAGATGTAGGGTCTTCCCATGTGAAGGCGAAGAGGTAATAAGTATCAGGATGGAGAGGCAGTGTAAAGAAGACATCTTTAAGATCCAGGACAGTAAAGTGAGTGGTTGAAGGGGAAATATAAAAAAGAAGAGTATAAGGGTAGGGAACCACTGGGTGGATGGGAACAACCACCTCATTAATTAGGTGGGGTTTCTGGACTAAGCAATAGGCTCCTTAGGGTTTGTGTACCAGCAATATGGGAGTGTTGCAAGGAGAGTCAGCAGGGATGAGGAGTCCATGAGCAAGTAACTGGTCTATGATGGATTTAAGTCCCTCTCTGTGGATTTTGGAGATGGGAAATTGGGGGCATGAGGAAAATTTAGTTTGAGATTTTAGCCGGATATGGATTGGCTTGTGGTAGGAAGCTATGACTGGCTTGGAGGTGTCCAAGACTTGGGGATCAACTAGGTCTGGGGATAATTGCACGGTGGGTACTGTTGGGTTATTAGAGAGAGTAAGACTTAGAGGTAAAAGAAGATGGGTGCTAGTATTCTTGGGGTATAGTTAGAGAGTGGCTTCTAATAATTGGAGAACATCTCTGCCTAGGAAAGAAATTGGGCAGGATGAATTAACCAGAAGAATGTGTGTAAGGGTGTCCCTCCAGGGCACAGGCCAGCTTAGCAGTCTGGTGTGAGAAGGAGGGTTTGCTGTCAAATCCCCATGACTGAAACCTAGGAAGGAAATAGAGGCCCAAAGTGGGCAGGCAAAACAGAGTAGGTAGCCCCCATGTCCACAAGGAAGGTTATGGTCTTACCACTACCTGGAGTGCTACCCTGGGCTTGGCCAGGGTGATGGGGTCCTTGGGTCCATGCTTCTTCAGTCCTCTGTGAACCCCAATTATTCAAATGAAGGAACCTTCTGGCTGGTCATACCCCTGTGTGGAGGTACCGAGGAAGGGCCAACCATGGGGCAATCACTCTTCCAATGTCCTGTCTACTTACAGGTGGGGCACGGCCTGAAGGGGACTGTGGGTTTGGGTATTGGTGAGCCCAGTGATCTTCGCATCCACATTTGAAGCAAACCTCCAGCGGAGAGGAATGGTGGTTCCCCTGTGAAGCTTTCACTGGAGCCATAGGCCTCAGGGCTGCTACCAAGGCTTGGGTTTGGAGTGTTACCTTTTTCTACAATCAAGCCTACCTGGCTAGTTCAGCCAATTCCTCTTGGGCATTATAGACCTTACATGCCATTTCTACCAGATCTCAGATAGGGGTCTGAGGGCCCTCCTTAGCTCATTTGAGCTTTTTCCTAATACCATGGGCTGATTGAGTAATGAAATGAGTTGCTAACACTGTAGCTCTGAAGGGAGACTCAGGATCCAGCTTAGTATATTTGGTGAGAGCCTCTGTAAGGCAGTTGGGAAGTAAGGCTGGATTCTCATTTGGATCCTGGGTAATTTCTCTCAGTTTATCAAAGTTGACCACCTTATTGGAAACCACCTGCATGCCCACTATGAGATATTGGACCATGTGGGTGCAATGACAGCAATCTTGTTGGCCATCTTGGTAGTCCCAGTTGGGTTTGGTTAGGGGAATGGCTGTTTCACCTGTAGGGAGAGTCATGTCTGTTAGATAAATTTGATCAGCGTTATCTTGTGTGGCCTGCTGGATGTGGGTTCATTCATTTGGAGTAAGGGTGGAAGAGAGGACAACATAGATGTCATGCCAGGTAAAATTGTAAGTCTGAAAGAGGTATCGGAATTCCTTAACGTAAGTAGAAGAGTCAGCAGAGAAGGACCCAAGGCACCTTTCAATCTGGGAAAGATCCTGAAGTGAGAATGGGATGTGTACATAGACAATCCCTTAGGCACCAGCCACTTCCCTCAGAGGGCAAAGGAGCTTTGGTCAGCTGGTAAGAGGGTCTGGTGGGATCGAGTGTGGGAACTAACAGGAGAAGAGAAGAGTGAGTGGGTGGAGGGATCTATTGAGGGGGAAAGGGAAAGGGTTGTTTCAGTGGAAGAGGAGGGTGGAGGAATCATCATTGCAGGAGGGGGGATGGAGGGGAAGGGTCCTGGAGTAGGGGGAGGAGCTGTGGCAGTAGGAGGAGAGGGAGGGGAGGGGGAAGACAGGACAGTGGGGCTGAGAGCAGCTTGGATAGACCTGAGAATGAGGAAGAAGATATAGAAGAACAATGGGCAAGGGGTTTGGGATTTTCCCCAGCAAGGAGAACTTGAGTGGTAGAACAGGTAAAGCAGAGGGTAGGACGAGAGTGCATGTCTCAAAAAGCCTGAACATAAAGGACTTCTGCCCACTTCCCTGTCCAGCGACTAAAATTCTCCAAATCAGTAAGGATTTGAAAATCAAAAGTTTCTCCTGGGGGCCATTTTGACTTATTGTCTAGGTCACACTGGGGCCAGGCTGCAGTGGGGTAAAAGGCCAGGCGCTTTTGGCATAGGTCTTGAGTGAGTCTTAATTTGGCAAAATTGGAATATAGACAACCCAAAGGAGTTTTGGGGTCTAGGGAGGACTCTGTTTTTCCTGTGACCTTCTGGCACTCTTGGGGGTAATTGAGAGCAGAAAAAGGCATACCAAATTCTGATTGCACTCACCTGAGGGATGGATAAGGACCAAGCAGGGGTTGAGCCCCTGCAACCCACTGGGGACCCAAACATATTTGGATGGCTCACACGAGGACAGGGATTGTCCCCACAGTTCTCAGGGCCTTGAGCAGAATGGGTAGGGGTCTATGGCATGCATGTGACTTCCGAATAGACTCCCAAGGCAGAGGGTGGCTGGAAGGTCAGGGGAAATGAGGAAACTTACCCCACTCCTGTTGGTCCAAATGAAGGGAGAGGGAAAGGAAGAGTGGCCCAGAAATTTCCTGGTTTGTGTGGAGTATAGGGTTAACCTCAATCTCTATGGGGGAGGCCCGAAAAACCCTCCCAGGTTTCAGCACCAAATGTAAAGTAGTCAGGTATCAGTGATCAAAAGGAGGCAGATTAAAACAGTTGAGAAAGACTTTATTGAGATACACTCCCAGGTGAGACTCCCAAGTCCAACAGAGCAGGTCCAGGAGAATCGCACCCAGGCTCAGCTGGATTGAAATTTTTATGGGCTTAGGGCAGGCAGAGGAGAGCTTGGGACAGGAAAAGGAGGTTTTTGGAGGCCCGTGTTCTCCTGGGGTTGGTCGGGAGATCTTGCTGAGATCCATGTCCTTCCAGAATTGGTCAGGAGAGATCTGCTGATTGATAGGTGGTTATGAGACACCATCACTGCTTGTCTATTGGCATCTGGTTGGTTGTTCTTTCACATGTGTGGGTTGCTGGTGCTTTGTTCCCCTTAGCCACCTCAAGTTGACCTAAAAATTGTATCTCTGTTCTCGTTTGTTTCTAAGAATTTTTTTATTTTTTTCTCTCATTTCTTCTATGATCCATCCTTCATGTAAATAAGTATGGTTCAATCTCTATATGTTTTTGCATTTTTTCTTGCTGTTTATTTCTAGTTTACCTATATAAGACCTGATAAAATGTATCATTTTTTATTTGTATCTTTTTTTATTTGCTAATACATACATTATGATCTAGAATGTCCTTATAGATAAATGATTTTTATTTTCTGCCATTTTGCTTTCAGATGTCTTCTGTGAATTATTTACTCATTCATGCATTTATTATTTAATCTCCAATTGTTTTAAATATTTCTGTTTTTATCATGTTATTGATTTCTAATGTTATTTATTTTCTGTGAAATATTTTCTTAAGTATATTTTGCAGTGCTGGCTTAGTGGTTATAAATTCTTTTAGTTTCTATTTATCATGGAAAGATTTATTTCATCACAATTTTATATTTTTATTTCATCACAATTCTATACTTTTGTTTTCCTTCCAATCTCTGTCACATAATTCATCTTCATTGTGTGTCTCAGGACCTTGTGTGTGTATATATATGAATTTGTGCTTACCTATAGGCCTGTGAATGCCATAAAGAGGGTGGCCATGTATGCTCTTTACATTCCTTTCAACTTACCAAACCCTACCAGGACAGCATTGTACACATGCAGCATTTAAAGAGGTTCTGGCATTTGCTATTAATGTACAATGTGTGATGTGAAATGCCACAGTGATTAAAATTCATGCTCTTCAATGAACTGCATGCATGCATGCATTTGACCCACTACCCAGTAACTGATAGCCCCTGCACTTTGTTCCTAGGTGGTTTTGCCCACTCATGCTCAAGGCCCCATCCTCCTTCAGGTTTCCTACACTTTCCTGTGCTTCCTCCATCCCCATGTCTATCATCTCGCCCAGGCTCCACTTCCTTTATCTACACCATGTATGTGTCCACCAGGCTGTGGTCCTTCTCTCATATTCCTTTCCCCACAGCATACTTTATCGTGTATTTCCATTGAAACTTAACCCTCTTTTGCCTTTGAACCATGCATTGTCATTACCTCATCTGTTAATGTATCCCCTCCTGAATCCAATATCTGTAACTTCCTTGCACACAATCTCTCTTTGCCATCTTAAGCCCAGCATTGACTTTATCCCTGAGCAATATGTAATATATTTTGTCTTTAAACTCTACCTTTTGCACTGCCCCAGCACTCTGTATACCTACCCTCCAGGTTCTCTGCTCCACTATCTTAAGTTTGTTGTCCCTTTTCCCTCTGTTCTCTACTGATTCTCATCTATCACACGGCCAGACACTGTCATTCTTCTAAATACTTCACCATCAAACAATTGCTGCTGGTTTTTATTGAGATATGTCCCATGAGTTGGAGTTTTTAATACAGTGATCAAATTCTGAGGCAGGTCAAATAGGGAAAAAATTATGAGAAATGAGTTTTATCAGCAAGTTATCAGCAAGTTAAAGAGTGAAAATTTGTGAATGTGTTTTTTAGTGTTTTTAAGAGCTGTATCTGATTTCTCCAGCTTATACAAGAATGTTATTATTGATTTTAAGCATCCTGCAGTTGCACAGTGGTTGCTTTCAGGACAGACTTGGAGCTGAAGAGTTGAAGATAGTATTGTAACTGAAAGCTCAGTTTTTGTCCTGAATGCCAATCCAATATCAAGGATATGGTTTTGAGAAAAAGGAAAAAGAAAGTTATTACTATTCTAGTAAAGGAGAAACACAGGGGTCTCCTCTTCCAAAGGCTGTGATTCTCTCCATCCGGAAGAACAGAACTCTTCAAGTGTTACATTTCAGCTGTCCTCTGGTAGGGGATTCCAGGGCACTCTGATGTTGTGTAAGGATTCACTTGTTAATTTGGAAGATATTCACAACCCAGATTCTCAGGTTGGAATCTGGTGCACTGGACAGTGGAGCATTTTTATGCAGCCATCTTGCCTCATTCACTTCAATTTATAATGGGTGTGTTCAAAATCAATTAACTAGAGGAAGAGAAAGATAACTGTCTCCCTAATCTTGTTGGGGGGAGAGAGAAAAAAACATGTTATTTTAAAAAATAAGCCTCAGAAGAATGGTGGCTATATTCAGAAGATGAAGAGACCATTGTTACAGGATTAAGTTCAGTTGAAATGATAGGAATCTTTTCTGTGATTTCTGGTGCGGAATTGGCTGCACTAGGTGTGAAACCACATTGCTTTTAGTTGGGGCCTCTAAACTACTGTACAGCTCTGTAGTATACATGAATTCAGGAATACATCATGGATCTTGGACCGCATTACCTTGCATAAGGCAGGATGGCTGCATAACAATGCTCCACTGTTCAGTGCACCAGATTCCAACCTGCAGGGCCACCATCATCTACCTACTCTTGTCTGGGCCTCCCTTTATTTCATTTTTATTCTTTAATCACATAACAGTGCACCTTTGGAAAAATATATACTAATTCTACATATATCACAAGTACTTTCTTGATCTGGTTTTACCCTTGAACAAAAGACAGGAACATATGAGATAAATACATGGAGAATTGTTATACTATAATATCTACCACTCATTTCTCCAAACATTTTCAGGAGTACACCACTTGTTCAGTCATTGCAATTAAATTGACTTTGAAGGACCAGGAATTCATTCATTGAATTTTCCTATAGGTATATAAATTCAAATGACTATCTACAGGATGCTGTGCTTAGTATGAGAAAAATTATATATATATATTGGTTACCAGGGATTGAACTCAGGGGTACTTGACCACTGAGCCACATCCCCAGCCCTGTTTTGTGTTTTATTTAGAGACAAGGTCTCACTGGGTTGCTTAGTGCCTCATCCATTGCTAAGGCTGGATTTGAACTCATGATTCTCCTGTCTCAGCCTCCCAAAGGGCTGGGATTACAGGCATGTGCCACTGTGACTGGCTAGGACAATAATCTTTATTCCCTCCCACCATGAATAGGTAAATCCCACATTCATGTAACTGAGAATCCCAATGCCCTTTGGAATTTAAAATAGAAAAAGAGGTGACTCATCCATAAGGTTTTTATTGGTGTTTTGAGCATGAAGAATGACTTAACAATAGCACATTGTGCAAGAAAATACAGTTCATATTTTAAGATAAAATTTTAAAATTTTGTATTTCTTAGAAGCAGAGCCTGGATAGAATGGAGTTATGGCTCATGAGAATAAAGGGGCTGACAGTGGGAAAACACATGGAGATCAGTGCACTGGTGTTCACTAACCACCAACTGGGATTAAAATTAATGGTAATACAAACATTTAATAGGGATGAAAGGGTGTAGAAACTCATAAAGGTGCACACCAGGAAAAGGATTCTCTGAGTGGCTCTGGTCTCAGGGCAGGATCTGAGGGAGGCTTTGATGCTATGAATGTGCTTAACCCTCCGCTTGTGCCTGTACAGAATAAGAACCATGGAGCCACTGGACCAGATCGTGAGCACAGAAAAGACAACTTCAGGAAATACAAGCAATGCTGCATATAATAAGTTTGTTATGTTGTCACACCCTGCAGAAGAACAATATCCATAATTTGTTTTTATTGTCAGGTTTTTGCTATTCCATTTGTTAAATATATAGAGAGGAAAAATAGAATTCACCACCATGTACAAGATCCAGCAGAGGGAAATGGAGAAGCTGATATACTTTGGAGCTTTTCCTTTGACATGCTTCCAACAGGAGTTCATGGGGCTGATTGTGATGTTCTGGAAGATGCTCAAGAGGCAGGTGATGCTAATGGATACACTCCTGCCCACTCGCTCACTATACAAACTAAGCTTGCATCCAGCGTCACTAAAGAAATGCTTCACACCAAAAGCTGTGATCGTCTGGGGAATTCCTTTAGAGATAATGATCAAAGAGTTGGCAACAATCAAGTGCCTAAGAATCAAGTCTATAGATCTTAATGTACATTCATTGTAGGAAAGGACTAAATAATAAAAAAGCACAGAGAAATTTCCCCAAATTCCAACTGCTGTCTGTGATAAGAACATCAGTGCCATTGCCATGTCTCTGGTATCCATTCTCTCATTCAGCACATATTCCTTTGAATGACAGCAACCATTCTTTCTATGAGCAAAATGACTCATTAAAAATTTTCTTACTGAAGCCCAGTAGTATACACCTGTAGTCACCGTCTCCCCAGGAGGCTAAGGCAGAAGTATGGTTTAAGCCTATGTAATAAGTCCCAGCCTGGGAAACATTGCAACACCTGCCTCAAAACATAATATATATTTTTACACTCAGTACAGCTTTACTGTATGCATCTGCTGGATTAAAAAATTTCAAGATGCTCATGTAATTGGGGGGAGCCTCTAGATTTTTTTTATAGAAAAGTCAAATTTAAAAGTTAGGTGATTATAACCTAGAAGAAGCAATGAAAAGTGAGAGCAATGGACAGAAAATATAATTCACCATTTCCAGAATACACTGATATTTTATAGTCATTTTGAAGAAGAAGCAAATTCTATCACCTCACACCATGCAACAAATCAATTCTGAATGAATTTATGACATAAACTTTAAAGAAAATGAATGTACTTTTATAATAAAAAAGAATATTTTTGTGGTCTTAGTATACAAAAATATTAAAAAGTATAAGCATTATAAGCATATATATTTAAAATGACAGATTATATTAATTAAAAATTTGTGCTTATAACGGACCATGCCTACACACACTCCCAGCATACGTGACAATGCAGAAACATTCAAGGAGAGAGACTCTTATAGAATGCACAAAAGAATAAAATAGGTAATACATTTCAATAAAACCTACAAGAGAAGAGACATTATTTAATGAGTAACATGAGTAATATATTTAGTGAATTTGTTAACCACTCTGATATCATCATACAGTTACAGAAGCTAAAATAAAAATGGCAGGTAATACCAAGTTCTGACGTGGATACAGATAAACTAGCCTTTTACTCAAGGACAATATCTGCAGAAATTGGTACTCAGATTTCGGAAACATAGTAGTTTCTAAATAAATAGATTGATAGAATCTACTTATTTAGATGCCAAGAATCTACATGCCAAGAATCTCACTCCTATGAATATACCCAAATTTATATTTGTATCATGTTATGTTGCATCCAACCCGCACTCTCCCCAAGAAGTGCAGCCCAGACAACTCTGAAGAAGCAGCAAATTTTATTGAGGAAATAGGCACACAGACCAATCAATTGGGGCCAGCTCTTCTTTCCTTCAGAGAGTGACCCCGAAATGAGGGTTTCAGAGGTTATTACAGGTGGGCAAGTTACATGACTTGTGAAAGCAGGATTTGGCAAATATTTAACCTATAGTTATTTACAGTTCAACCGTGATGGTGCCTTCTATATCCCCCTTTTAATTCCTGGAACTTCAGGTTACTGGCCAGGGAGTCTGGCAGCTTGTGGTTTGTCCGCATCCATGAGAAGCAAGCACAGCATTAAATCACAGAAGCACACAAAGCAGGTTAGTAGATACATGCAGGCCTGAGCCAGAGTGACTCCATTTTTTTTTTTTAATTTTTTTTAGTTGTTGATGGATCTTCATTCATTTTATTTTTTTTTAATTTTTTTTTTTTTTAGCTGTAGATGGACATAATGTCTTTATTTTATTGCTTTGTATGTGGTGCTGAGGATCAAACCCAGGGCCTCACGCATGCGAGGCAAGTGCTCTACCGCTGAGCTACAATCCCAGCCCCAGAGTGACTCCATTTTGAGTTTGAATTTTACATCCCCCCCTTTTCTAGTGAGTAGAGTCAAACCTTTGACTCATCATCATCTATAGGGAGGGGGTTATAGTGGGACCGAAATAGCATGAGTTTGATAGCACTAATTCTTTGCTTTATATAGCTAACCAGATAGTTAATAATTCATGGGCCTATTAGAAATCCCAAAAGCATAAGTATAAGGGGGACTGAAATAGTGGGTATGAGTGTAGTAAGCCATGGTGACAAGGAAAATAATCCCTGATGCCAATTGGAATTTTCTGTTTTCAATTTTTCTCTTTCCCTTAAATTTTCTCAGACCAGAGCTAATGTGTCCCTAATGACTCCTGATTGGTTTGCATAGAAGCGACAAGTTTCTCCTATAGCTACACATAAACCTCCCTCCTTCATGAAAAGCAAGTCAAGGCCTCTGCGGTTCTGGAGGACTACTTCTGCTAGGGAATCAACCCGGTGTTTGAGGTGAAAAATAGAAGATTCTAAGTACCCTAAGTCTAGGTCTACTTGTTGGTTGAGGTGTTTGAAATGTTGATTACCAACAAGAAGGGAAGTTGTGCCTAGGGTGGTGGATCCTGCTAATCCTAGTCCCACTAACAAAGATAAAAGTACTAGGTCAGCTCATTTTACCCTGTTTGTAGGTGAACTCATAAGATGTTCACAGCTTGCATCTCCTCCCTACCAATAGAATTGGAGTTATGTGAGCCATTTTTCCAGAAATAGGGTTCCACATCCATACCTGCCAGAAGAAACAACAAGAATTGAGGGGGCTCGAGCTCTCCATGGGAGACTTGCTGAGGTCTCAGCAGTATTCTTGGAGTTATTCCAGTAGGTCTCAAGGAGTTTGCATAGGTCAAATTTAAAAATGGGTTGTGTTGTTTCATCACGGGTGGTAATAACTGCACCAGTTTCTCCACCCTCAATTCCTACAAAAAGGAGCTTGGAGCATAAGGAGTATGAGGGGGTGAAGACAGAACTAAGGCAAACAGGCCAATTATGAATAAGTCTTAACTTGAGTGGATCCTGGGGGTGTTTGATGACCTTCCATCATTTACTAGATGGGTTGGAGTCTGTGATGGGGGTTGTCAGCTCTAGGGAGCTGGTGTTCTTTTTAACTTGGGAGTGATGAATCCATGTCCTGACTCCGTCCACCTTGACGATGCTAATGGATACACTCCTGCCCACTCGCTCACTATACAAACTAAGTTTGCATCCAGCGTCACTAAAGTTGGAGTGAAGTTGGAGCTGTTGGAGTTGTTAGGATCACAATATATGGCCCCTTCCAGTGCAGCTGTAGAGCCTCCATCAGATGTCTCTTAATCCAAACCTGGTCACCTGGCTGGAAACAATAGCATTTAGCCAGAGGTGGCCAAAAGGTCACCTCTAGGCTGGGCACCAGATCTTCTGGATAGCCTGGAAAGCTTGTAGGGAACTTAAAAGTTGGTCATAAGTTATGGCTTGCAGGGCTTCTTCTCCCACCTTAGATAGTATGGGTGGAGGTCTTCCAAAGATGATCTCATAGGAAGTGAACCCTTTAACACTGGGGGTGCACCTGGTCCTGAGCAAGGTAAAAGGCAGCATGTCCACCCAGTTTTTGCCAGTCTCTAGGGATAATTTGATTAAAGTCTCCTTTAAGGTCTGATTCATCTTCTCTACCTGGCCAGAGCTTTGGGGCCTATAGGCACAATGTAACTTCCAATTTATCCCCAAGGCTCAGGCCACCCCCTGTGACACCTGGGCAACACAGGCAAGGCCATCATCTGATCCTATATGAAGAGGCAGACCAAATCTAGGAATAATCACATGTAACAATTTCTTAGTAGTAGCTGTTGCAGTTTCAGTCTTAGTTGGGAAGGCTTCTACCCACCCTGAAAAAGTATCTATGAATACCAACAAATATTTATATACATATCTTTCTAGTTTTACTTTGGTAAAATCTACTTCCCCAGATCTCCCTGGCTCTGTTCCTCTATTTCTAATAGCTGTCTGTGCTACTGATTGAGGTTTTGCATTAAACTGGAAGCAAGTTGCATATTGCTCTACTGTTTCTTCCACAAGTGCTTTCAGCCCTTATGTTCTAAATCCTTTTCCAATGAATGCTTCAAGTCTTGTTTTTCCCAGATGGGTACTTTGATGGAGTTGTTGCACTAAATGTTTTCCCAGGACTTTCAGGAGAAACACCTTACTGTCCAGATCCTGATACCATTTGTGTCTTCCTTGTTGGATTCCCCCCTTTTCTTGTATCCATTCCAAATCTTTGGAGGGATACTCTGGGTTTATGGGGAGAATCAGGTCTGTGATCAGCGGCAATGTGACTGCTGGCTGGGTGGCCACCTTGCAGACAGCTGTATCAGCGAGTCAGTTTCCAGTGGCTTCTCGTGTGTTCCCCTTTTGGTGGGTGGGGCAGTGTATTATTGCAACTTGTTGCAGAAGCCAAAGGGCAACTAACAGGTTTAGGATTTCATTTTTGTTTTTAATGTTTGCCTTCAGCTGTAAGAAGGCCTCTTTCCTGGTAGATGGCGCCATGTACATGGACTGTAACAAAAGATATCTACTGTCAGTGTGGATGTTAATAGTTTTGTCAGTCCTGATTTTAAGGGCTTGGATGACCACAATGAGTTCAGCCTTTTGGGCTATATGACCTCTGTGAGGGAGGTCACTGCTGTGCCGGCCACCTGAATTCCATTGTGAATAAAACTGCTGCCATCACTGAACAAGACAAGGTCCAGTTGTGACCATGGAATGTCAATAAGGTCTGGTCGTAGGCTGGAGACCGAATTTACTACCTCCAGACAAGAGTGAAGTGGTTGAGTATCTGGAGAAGTTTCTGACAGCAGAGTGGCTGGATTAAGGGCTGCAGTAGCAAGAATTTAAAGTGTGGTTGGTCCAAAAGTAAGGCCTGATAATGGGTTATATGGGAATTGGAAAGCAAGTGATCAGGTGGGGCTCTGAGAAGTGGCTCAACCTCATGGGGGACTGTGATATGTAGGTCCTGTCCCAAAGTTAGTTTATCTGAATCTTTTACCAGAAGGGCTATGGAAGCTCTCTGGCATAGGCAGGTAGGCCATCTAGCCACCACAGGATCCAAATTTTTTGATAAATAGGTAACAGGTTACCTCTAACTACCTAATTTTTGGGTGAGAACTCCCTGAGCAACCCCTTACATTCGTCCATGAACAGGTGGAAGGCTTTGGATGGGTCTGGCAAGGCCAGAACTGGTGGGGATAAGAGAGTCTCCTTTATGTCCTTCAATTTCTGAGCCTGTGTTGGTTCCCATTGCCAATAGGTCAGATTCCCATTTGAGAGGTCATAAAGAGGTTGTGCTTGCTCTGCAAAGTGGAGAATCCAAAGTCTATGATATCTGGTGGTCCCAAGAAACTCACATACTTGACGTTGTGTGTTGGGTACAGGGATGGTTATGATAGCCTGGATGCATTGATTTCCTAGGTAGTGGTGGCCTTCCTGCAGTTGGTATCCCAAATATTTCACCCAGGTGAGGCACAGTTGAGCCTTCTTGGCTGAGACCGAGTATCTAAGGGTCTGTAAGTGGCCTAATAAATTCTGAGTGGCATGAAGATTGTCCGCATAGGAGGCAGTTGCAAGAAAAAAAATTATCAATATACTGTAGAAAAGTTACCTTAGGGTGTTGATGACAGAATATGACAAAGTCCTGGTGTAAGGCTTCATTGAAGAGGGTGCATGAATTCTTAAATCCTTGTGGAAGTCATGTCCAAATGAGTTGTCCAGTTTCTCCATCCTCTGGGTCCACCCATTTAAAGACAAAGATTGGTTGACTTTGGGTGGCCAGGGGAATGGCAAAAAAAAAAAAAAAAGCATCCTTGAGATCAAGCACAGTGTAAAAAGTATGGTTCGAGGGCAAGAGACTGAGGAGAGTGTGAGGGTTAGGCACCATGGGGTGGATGTCCATGACCCTCTGATTACTTCCCTTAAGTCCTGCACTGGCCAATACTCATTGGAGTTGGGTTTACATATAGGCAAAAGAGGAGTGTTCCATGGTGACTCACATGGAATTAGGATGCCTGAATCCAGTAACTTCCTGATATGTGCACTGATTCCTCATTTAGCCTCCCTGGACATTGGATGTTGTTTTACTTGGACTGGGATAGTGAGGCCTTTTAGCTCCACTATTACTGGGGGATGATGAGATGCTAGCCTGGTGGATTGGATTCAGTCCAAACCTGGGGGGAAAGTTCCCTTAGTTGCTGGAGAAGTTTACTGTTTTCCCGGTTTAATTTGGAATCTGATGTCTCCATCACTCGGTATTCTTCTCCTAGGGGCATGGTCACCATGACATTGGTGAGCCCATTGGGGCCCATTTTAACCTCTATGCACCTGTCATGGAAATGAATAGAGGCTTTTAATTTATGAGGGAGGCCTTGTCCAATGAGCCTGGGGTAGGAGCATTCTGGCATAATTAAAAATGAATGGGTGACACGTTTTTTTCCAACGTCTGTTGTGCAATCAGTAGTCCAATGGCAGTTCTGAGATCCAGTGGCCCCTTGTACTGAAGTAGTGTCCCTGCAAGAAGGACCTTGGTCTTGCTTAAGTATGGAAAAATGTGCACCTGTACCAACCGGGAATTCAGGTTTTTTTTGCCCCTTACTGACAGGGTGACCAAAGGACTGACAGGGTGACCAAAGGCTCAGAGGGGGCTTTGGGGCTAAGGCCCCATCAGTCAGCATTAATTTGGAGAAGTTTTGTTTGTTTAGGCCTTTGGGGACACTTGTTTTCCCAATGTCCTTCCTGTTTACAATAAGCACATTGGTTTCATCTTAGGGATGGCCAAGGCTTATTGCTGGGTTCTCTTTGCATAGGAGGCTTTTCATGCCTTTGGGGTTTGGTGGTTGATTCATCTCAAAGGGTGGCAATTACAGCCCTTGAGACCCTTTTGACTTGTTTTTCTTCTGAGGAGTTCCAGTTACTAAAAACTTTTAGGGCAATTTCTATTAATTCTAAAAGGTTTTTACCTTCAAATCTATCTATCTTTTGAATTGTTTTTCTAATGTCTGGGGGTGCTTGTGAAACAAAAGCTATGATTAAAGCTTGCCTGTTTCTGGTGCCTCAGGATTAACAGGGGTAAAAGTGCAGTAGGGTCTGGTGCAGGGGGTGAAGGGCTAGGAGAGTCTGGGGATGAAAGTAGAGGCATATGGGGGTAGAAATAAGGGGAAGGAATGGGGAAGAGGTCTTCTTCTGAGGAAGGAGGTAGAGGTAGTTTAAGTGGAGAGTTGTGTGACAGTTTACCCTTTGCAGTGAGGACCAAGGTTGAAGAGCATGAAGGGGGATAATTCTTAATCCAGCGAGGTGGCTCTTCAACAAGGAAATGCCAAGCAACAATGTAAGGAATCTGGTCAGGAGGAGATAAGAAAATGCTTGCTTGAAATTGGTAGATAGTGGTGAGATCAAAAGTTCTGTCAGGGGGCCAATTAACCTGGAAAGTGGGCCACTCATGGGAACAGGAAGTGGTTAGTTTGCCTGGGTAAATGACATCTCTGGATTTGGCTGAAAATCCTTAAAGTGTGATTTGATCAAATCTAAAGGGCTAGATAAGGATGAAGATTGACCCATTATTCCAAGAGATGAGGCAGTACACAGAGACAAGAAAAACAATGAACACACCACAGTTAGGCTAGAGATCTCAAGGCTATAATGCTTTTTCAACCACTTAATATTAGGATAGTTTAGTGAGCTCTTACCTGAAACCTGAACCAGACCAAATGGAGTCCACCAGCATCTCTGATGGAGTCCTGACTCAGGGCAACACACTACATTCAGCTTGGTCCTCCAAGTCTCTTGTAGTATACCAATACAGATAAGATCTAAGGGTATTAATTCCTCTCAGTAGAGAGGATTAATTCCCCATTCCACACTCCTAGGAAGGAAAGCGGGTGGAGCAACTGGGAAGAGGGCTTCCCGGCCAATGCACCAAATGTTGCATCCAACCCGCACCTCTCCCCAAGAAGTGCAGCCCAGACAACTCTGCAGAAGCAGCAAAATTTATTGAGGAAATAGGTATACAGACCAATCAATTGGGGTCAGCTCTCCTTTTCTTCAAAGAGTGACCCCGAAATAAGGGTCTCAGAGGTATTAAAGGGTGGGTGAGTTACATGCCTTGGGAAAGCAGGATTTGGCAAATATTCAGCCTATAGTTATTTGCAGTTCCACTATGGCGGCTCCTCCTATGCCTCCTTTCAGTTCCTGGAACTTTAGGTTACTGGCCAGGTGTTCTGGCAGCTTGTGGTTTGGCCCTATCTGTGAGAAGCAGCATAGCATTTAATCACAGAACCACAAAGAGCAGGTTAGCAGATATGTGCAGGCCTGAGCCAGAGTGACTCCATTTTGAGTTTGGATTTTACAGATAGACAAATTCCAGAGTTTATATACCAGTAATAATTAGAATAACTTCAATTTGAAGGTCACTTAGACATATCCATGAAGAGAGGACAATTCAATTGAGATTCATACAATGGAATCTCATATTGCAATGCCAATGAATGTCAATGATACATTTACAAAAGTCATATAGACTGGAAATGAGGCCAAATATAAAAATACTCCTGCTGTAAGAATCCATTTGTTATTGTACAAAACATGTAAAATTTACTTCAACTCAGAAATATTAGAACAGATAAACAGCTAAGTTCCAACAATTCCACTCTTATAAATAACCCAGGAGAAGTCACCTTTCAGGCTATTGACTTAAAAGAGATACAAGGGGACTTCTGAGAAGCTGACAGTATTCTGGTTCTTGATCTGTGTGTTTCACAGGGAAGTGTGTTTTATTTGTAAAATTCTACTGAGCTGTGCATTCATGACTTCTCCATGCTTCTTTAATTAAAAATGTACATGTCATCAAAAAAAATGAGGTAGGGAAAGGTCATGTCTTGGATGTGTTTGACCTGTTGCAGGTGTCTGCACAGGATGAAATATAGACAGCCAGTGTCCTTACTGGGAACCTGAACATGAATCATTGAACAATAACAATAATACACAGTGTGATCTTAATGTTTGGCAGAACAGTGTATAAATATTTTCATTTAAAAAATGTATGTTTTAGCCACTCAATTTAATACTGAAAATGACATTTACCAGTATATGTAAGCATATTTGGAGGAACAGAAAGCCTAATATATTTGAAGTCTTCATTATCTGTTCTACCCACAGAGAGTCCTTGGGTTTATTAAGTGGGTTAGATACAGAAGAGGAAGAGAGCAGAAAAACTTCTGCAGAGCTGCACTCGCAACTCAGTCAAGTAACAGTGAACCTCTCTTCACACATGCACTAGCCCCACTTGAGCTTCAAAAATACTTCAACACATAAGACAAAGGAGAAAAAACCACAGAGTAAGAGCCAGGCATCAGGCAGGAGCAACGAGGGGGGACCTCAGATCCTTCTCCTGGGTATCTCACCCAGCAAAAACAAAAGTCCCCCCAAAAAATGGTAACTACACACCAAATTACACATGTATAAATGAGGAAGAGTAATTCTTCTCAACATGTGTGAGTCTGACACCTCCAAAAGCATGAGAAAATAGGCAAACAAGTCTCCCCCCAAAATTCACAATCCCCCAAGAAAGGAACTCTCAAATATGGAAATGGATGAAATTCAATGAACAGAAAGAAGATCTAAGGGATGAATTAAGAGAGCAAATACAGAATATGAAAGCTCATTTCAATAAAAAAATATAGATAGTGAGAAAAAAACAATCAGAGCTCCTAAAAATTAAACACATAATGAATCAAATTAAACATTCACTTCAAAGTATGACCACAAATTAGATTGCAGAGAGAATATAATTTCAGTCCTTGAAGACAGAACTTCAGGCCTTGATGATAGATAATTAAAACCTGAATATTCAGTATGCAATAAAGCAAAAAACAAACAAATAAAACGTGATCAGAATATGCAAGAATTAGGAACAACATCAAAAAACAAAACCTGAAAGTCTTGGGAGAGAAGAGAACATTTAGATACAGACTAAAACATCAAGAACCTCTTCAGCAAAATAATAGCAGAAAATATTTCTGACCTAAGAAATGAGATGAACATCTGAAGGTAGCAGGACATGTAACCTCAGATAGACAATACCTAAAAAGAACCTCTTTGGAAGGGTTTAACAACACTCAGCCCTTGCTCTCTCACTCAGTACATAGCTCAAAAAGAAATGGAAAGAAAGACCGGCATAGACAGTGATTATCTATTCTTATTGACTATTTCGAGCACTTCAATGAAAATGATTCCTTAATTTTTCATTAAGAATCTTTTTAGGGGGCTGGGGTTGTGGCTCAGTGGTAGAGCGCTTGCCTAGCCTGTGTGAGGCACTGGGTTCGATCCTTAGCACCACATATAAATAAATAAAAATAAAAGCCCATCAATAACTAAAAAAAAATTGAAAAAAAGAATCCTATTTCCTTTTTTTTCCTTCTTCTTCCTTTTTTTACTGTGCTGATTGTTTCAAGGACACGTATACACACATGTATTTCTTATTTCTCATTCTTAAATTTTTAAAAAACTGTTTAGCATTTTAAACACTTTGCCTTGTCTTCTGAGGGTTAGGGTTTTTAATTAGTATTTTTTGTTTTGTTTTATTATGTTTTCATTTGTTTGTTTCTCTTTTTCTTTTTCTTTTCTTAGGCTGACAGCCAAATTCTATTGTTCTTTTCCATTCTCCACTTACTTTGTTACTTTTAGTTTTCTCCTCCATTATAACCATCACATGCTGCTTCTCTTCTGCATTTTCTCTGTTCAATTTTTGAAATTATGAACTCTTTTCTGCCTTCTTATCACATGTTCTTTTCTCTTAATTTACTGTATTCTTACCACTTTTAGCATTAATTGATTTATATAACCCCTGACTCCACTATTAATGTTGCTGAAATCATTACTGCTGTGAATATTATAGTTGACACCTGTTGTTTGCTTTAATGCCAGATATAGTTCATGGTTATTTATTGCTTTTTCTGGCAGCAATCATTGACCCTACCATTTTTCTTGTCACAATTCACACTGTAGCTGTCATAGTAGAAACCAAGTATTTAGTTAAAAACTGTGTACCTATGACAAGGTCTCAATACAGATGACTACTCTAGGACACTTTTTACTAAAATAGACCATATTCTAGGTCACAATGTAAATCTTAGCAAATAAAAAAAATCATATTGTCCTGTGAATCCTGTCAGATCAGAATAGAATGAAACTAGAAAACAACAGCATGATACATACAAATCATACAAGTACATGGATATTGAAAAATACATTTTTAAGTGAGGGATGGATCATAGAATAAATGGGTGAAGCAATCAAGATTTTTTAGAACTAAATGAGAACAGAGATTTATTAAAATTCCTGGAACAGTATGAAGGCAGTTCTAAAAGGAAAGTTTATAGCATCAAATGCCTACACTAAAAAAGATTCCAAATAAATAATGTAATATTTTAAAGATCAAACAAAAGGAAGAACTAATATAAAATCAGTAGAAGACATGAAATAATTAAGATCAGAGCCAAAGTTAATGAAATTGAGAATTGAAAAAAGCAATACAAAGGATCAATAGAACAAAAAGGTGATTCTTCTGAAAAGGGAAACAAGATTTATAAACCTATAGCCATCTAATAAAGATAGAGAAAACCCAAATCAAAACAATAGATGAAAATGGAAATATCACCTCACCATAGATACCTCTGGAATCCAGAGGATGATTAGAAACTACTTTGAACATTTATATATCCCCCCCCCATAGTAGGAATATAACACAGAGGCACTTTACGAGTGATCTATACCCTCAGCCATCTCCAGCCCTTTTTATTGTTCTATTTTGAGACAGAGTCTCAGTAAGTGACTTAGGGCCCTACCAGGATGCTGGGGCTGACCTTGAACTTGCCATCCTCCTGACCCACTCTGAGTCACTGGGATTACACCCAGCTGCTATACTTTACTAAACCAAATAACCTTAACAAACTTGACAAATTTCTAGACATATATGACCTGCTCATATTGAACCAAGAAGACATAAAACCTAAACATACCAATATCAGGTAAGGAAATTAAATCAGCTATTAAAGCCTTTTCAATAACAAAAAGCCCAAAACAAGATAGATTCTCAGCTGAGTTCTACTGTACTTTTAAAGAATAACAAATATTAAACTTTCTCAAATTATTCCATAAAGTATAAAGAAAGGGAACTTTACATTAATGAAGGATTTATCAAGCTGATAGCAAAACTATACAAAAAAACACCAAGAAAAGAAATAGACCAATATCCGTGATGAACATAAATATAAAAATCCTTAATAAAATATTAGCAAACTACCTTCAAAAAACCATGAAGATAATATACCATGAACAAGTGAATTTTATCCCACTCAAAGTTGATTTACCATATGCAAATCAATAAATGTAATTGCCCACATAAAAGGAAATTAAGGACAACAATCACATAATCAGCTCAATAGGAGCAAGAAAAGCTTTTGATATAATTAATCACCCAGTCAAGTTAAAAACACTGGAGAGACTAGGGATAGAAGAAACTTGACTCCATTTCATAAAGGCTGTATATGACAAATTCAAAACCAACAAAATCTTGAATGGAGGAAAAATAAAAGCATGTCCTCTAAAAACTAGAACAAGACAAAGACGTCCATTATCACCACTTCATTCAATGTAATTCTTGAAACCCTGACCACAGCAATCAAACAGGAGAGGGAAAGGAAAGGCCTTAAACAGAAAGAGCAAATCATCTGTTTGGCAATGACATGATCATTTTTTTAAGAAAACCCCCAAAATTCCAGCAAAGCATTTCTGCAGCTGATAAACAAATTCAGCAAAGTGTCAGGATACAAAAATAATGTTCAGAAATCAATACCTTTCCTATATTCCAACAGTGAATTTTCTGAGAAAGAAATCAGTAAAACAATCCCATTTACAATAACCTCAAGAAAAAGTACTTAGGAATAAACTTAACCAAAGAGGTGAAAGATCTCTATAACTAAAACTACAGAACCCTTAAAAAAGATATTGAAAAATACCCTAGAAAATGGAAAGAATTCCTATATTCTTGGATAGGCAGAATTAATTTTGTCAAAATGGCTATATTTCTAAAAGCATTGTACAGATTCCTTGCAATCTCCATCAAAATACCAAATGACTTTCTTCACAAGACTAGAAAAACAGTTCTACAAATGCATTTGGAAGAATAAAAGACCAAGAATTGCCAAAAGAAATCTTGCACAAGAAGAGTAATGCTAAAGAAATCACAATACTGTGCCTCAAAAAATACTACAGAGCTATAGTAACAAAAACAGCAGAGTACTGGCATCAAAAGGACATGAAAAAAATGATATAGAAGACACAGAGATGAACTCAGTTACAGCCATCTGATACTTGACAAAAGTGCCCAAAAAGTATGGTGAAGAAGATAGCCTTTTTAACACACGGCACTGGGAACACCAGATAAGCATATATAGATAAAATGAGATTCTTATCTCTCAGCCTGTTAAGGTTTGGATGTGAAGTATCCCCCTAAAAGCTCACATGTGAAACAATGCAAGAAGGTTTAGAGGAGAAATGATTGGGTTATAGTCTTAACCTAATCAGCAAATTAGTGCCCTGATAGGGATTAATTGAGTGGTAATTGAAGTGGTAGGGTGGTGTGGCTGGAGGAGTTGGGCATTGGGGTGTGGCTTTGGCAAGTGGAGTCACTGTCTGCTTCCTGATGATGTGAGCTGCTTCCCTCTGCCACACTCTTCCACCATGATGTCCTGCCTCACCTGGAGCCCCAAGGAATAGAGCTGGCCTTCCATGGACTAAGACCTCTGAAACTATGAGCCCTGAATAAATCTTTTCCTTCTCTACAATTTAGCTTTTTGGGTCTGTTAGTCACAGCCATAAAAAAAGCTGACTAAAACACAACTTGGGGGCTGGGGTTGTGGCTCAGTGGTAGAGCACTTGCCTAGCATGTGTGAGGCACTGCGTTTGATCTTCAGCATCATATAAAAATAGATCAAATAAAGGTAAAAACAAACCAAAAAAAGTTATTAAAAAATAAAACACAGCCTGGAAAAAAGACAAATCAAAGTGGATCAAAGACCTAGGAATTAAACTAATAACCTTGCAACTGCTAAAAGACATAGGCTTAACACTACAACCTATTGGTGCAGACACCAACTTTCTTAAATCCCTAACACTCAAAAAACACACAAAGAATCACAAAGAGAGGTGACATTGAATTAAAAAGCTTAACATCAATGGAGATCATTAAGATCATGAAGAGTGATCCTACAGAATGGGAGAGAATCTTAGCTAGCTACTCTTCTGACAGAATTAATATTCAGAATATATAAGGAATTCAAAATCCTTAACATCAAAAAAGTGAAAAGAATACACACATACACACACACACACACAAACACCAAATAACCCCTGGGTACAGTGACTGTAATCCCAGCAGCTCAGAGGCTGAATCAGGAGAATTGCAAGTTCAAAGCCAGCCTTAGAAATTTAGTGGGGACCTAAGCAACTTAGAAAGACCCTGTTTCAAAATAAAAAATAAAAGGATGGTGAGCTATATTTCTAAAAGCATTATACAGCTCAGAGATAATATGGCTCAGAGATTAAATGCCACTGGGTTCAATTCCTAATTTAAAAAAAGCAACAATAATAACAACAACAAAAGAAAACCCACTCAAATAACCCAATCAGCCATTTCCCAAAAGAAGAAATACAAATCGCACACAAATATATGAAAAAATGCTCCACAACCTGGAAATCAGGAAAGTACAAATCAAAAGTACACTAACATTCCATCTCACTGCAGTTAGAATGGCATCATCAAGAATACAAATAATAAATGCTGGCGAGTGTATGGGAAAGAAGGTACACTCATGGTTAGTGTGACTGAAAACAGTATAGAGATTTTGCAAAAGATTAGAAATGAAACCACCAAATGACCCAGCTATCCCACTTCTTGGTATTTATCCAAAAGAATAAAACTTATCATACTATAATGATGTAGGCACATCAATATTTAGTGTAGTGCTATTCATAATAGCCAAGTTATGGACCAGCCCAGGTACCCATCAAGAGATGAAGAAATTTTTTAAAAATGTGCTTTATATTCACAACAGAATTTTACTCAGCCATAAAGAGAATAAAATTATGGCATTTTCCAGTAAGATGGAACTGGAGAGCATCATGCTAAGTGAAATAAGATGGACTCAGAGATTCAAAGGGTGAATGGTTTCTTCATATGGGTAATTTAGCATAAAACAAGGGAAAAGGGGGAAGGTATCTTACAAGGGAAGATAGATGGAACAGGAAAAGCAGATTAAGGGGGAGGAGAAGGGACAGAAGAGGGAGGAAATGTGGAATGGATTGTACAATGTTACACTATTTCCACGTATATGCAGGCCACTATGAATTTCATCTGTATGTATATCCATGAAGGGCCAACTAAAATTGATAAATAGAAGGATAACCAGTAAAGTTGGGAAAGAGGAATAGAGAGAAGAAGAAGGGGAGACAAAGAGGAAGCACTGGGAGCTGATATAGAGCTAATCAAACTTCATGCAGTTATGATTATGTCAAAATAAACCAACTATATTGTATAACTATAATGCAATAATAAAAGAAAAATAGGAAATATATATATTTTAATTTCATAAACAAATATATAATGGAATACATAAATAAATTATCGAACAACATTACTTTGTCCCTAAAACACGAAATACTAACGTGGTAAAATGATGTAGGGTAGAAATTAAGTGCTTAGCAATTTCATGTTAAAAGCTTATATTGACCAATATCTATTAAACCACTGATAATAAAGCAAGATTTTTTAAAAACAATAAAGAAACTTTTAAATAGAATCTGGAAACTAGGAATCCTTGTACTATATGAGTTGAAATACAAAAAAATAGGATTGGGATTAAGGTGAGGATATTAACAAACCAGAGGAAAAACATGACAATTTTTGTCCTGACAACTGTTGTCCAATACTCACAAAGTGACTTCCTTACCTGGTGTGTCCCCAGGTTCATCAGGAAAAATTCTCACCATGAGCAACACGCCACAGGTGATTCAGTGGAGGTGCAACTTCTGTCTCCATTAAGTTCATCAGAAATGCTGGTCTGGTTTTCTGTCCAGAATGAGGTAATTCTCATAAATTCTCATAGTGTTATCATCACCTTTATTGTAGCCTCAAGGCACTATGAACACAGCTCCAGGAACACTGATGAGTCACTGTGATTCACATAAGGTAATGTGGACAGCAGGGTGCTTTAATCACCACAGTCCTTCAACACCTCCCCAACCAGATTTCAGTATCAGCCTCTGGGATTATTAACAGCAGCCAAACTCAGTGAGGACTTTATTATATTCCGCTTGGATCCGTCCTGGATTGGTATCAGGTTAGGAGCACAACTGCTGTTACTAACTCAGCTCACATTGTCTACACTGGCACTGAAAGTTTTTCTACCACAACCTTTTCTCAACGGGTATTTCTTCAGACCTCCTTCCTTATATACTCTGACTCTACCAGAAATAGCAAACACTCACGCGCTTCTTGTGTGCCAGATGGTGGGCTCAACAAGAGGTCCTGACAGCCAGCCTGGAGGGAGGGAGGCAGCTGCACCCTGAGATAAAGGTCCTTGCTCCTGTGACCTCACGTCCCCTCAGGGCTGCAATTATCACTTCACCTGTAGGCAATGGCAGTGCAGGCCTGGGGAGCCCAGGACACTGCTGAGAAACTTTCTCTACACTTGCTATTACTAAGGCAATTATGATTTTTCTTGTGAGTAACTTCTAAATAATTGTTGAGGAGTTTGGGAGAGGCTGTTGCTTTTGCATAAACCCTGGGGGCTGATAGGGTCTCATATGGAAGGTTCAGGAAATTTTAAGGTGTGACATAAGAGGGACTTACAGAGAGTTTGTGTGTCTTACTGAACTCCAGAGTTCCCTGAGTGGTTGACCCCAAATCTTGCTAATTGTTAATATTCAGGTACTAACACTTCATGATTCTAAGGTATTAAAAAAAAAACAGAATGAGAGAAAGCATCTGAGAAAGAAGTCTAATGAGGTAAAAGGGAAAGAAAAAAAGGTCACAATTTACATTAGAATACCCTGGACTCATTTGTATAATTGTGAATTAGCTTGGAAATGATGATATGAAAAGTTTGTAGAAAAAACTACTTCATGAATATTACCCCAGCAGTGGTAAGAAGTCTCAGCAGAACACTATCACTAGAAGAGAGATGCTTATAACAGCCTCTCACAAATAAAATCACCAGCGTTAGAGGATCAGTTCTGTATTTTTTATTACGTATTTATTACGTATTCATTAAGTAAAGGCTCTCTTCTCAGTCCAACAGCACTGTTTTCCAAAATCATTACAATTGTTTTTGCACAGAAAATTAAAGAAGTATACATTGAATGTTTAATGAAGGAGGAAATATAAAATATAATTGTCCAGAATCAATCTTTAGCTGTTACAAAGTTGACCTACATCACCTATCCATCCTTCTGTGAGGGCTTTAGGCTAGTTGGGAATTTTGAAGGACACAGATCACAAAAAACAATTACTCCTAACCCAGCTGTCAGTCTGGAGGTTTCCAAAATCACACTTACATTGAATAACTCCCTAGAGGAACTCATGGCATTCACAGAATACTTTTATGCACATAGTTACAGTTAAATTCAGGGAAGGGATATAGGTTACAGGCAGCCCAGGGAAGAAGCTGACAGGCAGAGTCCAGGAGAGGTGCCCAGTATGGAGCTTCCCAGCATCCTCCTTGTGGGGTCACAGATGCACTGCTTCCCCACCATATGAGACAACACTCCTGGATACCGGCAACCAGGGCAGCTTTGCTAAGCCTTGATGCCCAGAGCTTCTGCTGGAGACACTCACACACTGTCCATGTGGCTGAACTTAGCCTCAGCTCCTCCTGAGGCTGGAAATTTACCGCATGGCCCTAAATCACCAGCATAATCACACCATTAGCCTTTCTGGTAGCCAAAGCACCCAGCAAGCAAAGCACTCTATTCAGGCATGACATTTCAAGGGCCTGAAGATCACCACTCAGTAACAACAGGGAAAGTCCTGACCTACTTGGCTAAGGCTATATTTTCACTTCAGTCTACCTCCTGGTCTCTGTTGAAGGCTCTCTTACAGCAACATGAGCATGTTTGCCTGGAGATCTGCATCTGTGCAGCACTGAAAGGACCCAGGCAGCAGTGACATCATGCATGTCCAGTACTTGCAGGAGCTAATGAATGGCAGACATAGATCTAAAGAGACAGTGCCTCTGTTCTAAGCATCCACATACACATTTGCAAATTTCCATGATATCTTTATTACTTGCTTGCCTCCTTGATCTACCAAAATCACTTTGGGTTTTCCTAGTTCTTCACTACATACACTATTTGAAAGTGAAAGAATAGAGCTATATGGTTGAAAATTCACACTCTAATACTCACAACTGCAGTTACACACTCATGTGCATTTTTAGCACACTGTATACACACTCATACCATCCATACTGAAATACATATGTACATAGCCGTTCCCAGACTCCCACCTTCAAACACACTCACCATGCAGACACCAACCCAACCGTCCTGTTCCACTCTCTGTCATGTAATCACTCCCACATTCTTCTCAGTGTGCATCAGCACCTTGTGCATATATATAAAATTGCCTTATCCCCAGGCCCAAGAATGCCAGCAAGAGGGAGGTCCCATCTGCTCTTACACTCCTTCCCAGCCCCCACAGCCCCCAGGACAGCATTGCACACATGCAGCATTTGAACAGGCTCTGGTGTTTGCTGTTGGTGTGGGGTGAGATGAGACAGTGGACGTGTGAGGTGCACTGAGAGTGTGTGTGAGGGAGAATGAGTGACAGCACACACGGAGGTCCTGGAGTTCAGATGAGGAGCTCAGAGCCTTTGGCTGGGCACTGCAGAGGGTACAGTAGTAGGGAAATGGCAGTGGGGAAAGGGTCCGTGGGGCCTGGGGTGTGGTGAGTATTAAGTGCCCTGGGGAGTTTAAGGGCATGAAGGGCAAGTGTGCACAGAAATTAAGGGGATGAGACACTTGGGGTCTCAGATCCTAAGGGTGCATCAGTTCTGGGGACAAAGGACATAGTGGAGGGTAGAGACCAGGAGCTCAAGTGCCTCAAGGGCAGAGGTAGGAAAAATTCCAGGGCAGTTAATGTCCACAGGGATGACAGGACTTGGGGAGGAGGTGCATAGCTTTCCTTAACTTAAAGATTATTTTGATGGAAAGACAAACACTCTGACATGGGGACAGAGGAACTGCAGAAATCTTCACTACTTACAGCTGCAAAGGAGAGCAGAGATCAGGTGGGCCACCCAGGAGTTGCATTTGGAGACCGGCTAAGAACCAGTGGGGACGGCTTGAGAAAGGTAAGGAGGTGAGGTTTGCCAGGGCTCCCAGGCGCTCTGAGCTGTGACTGTTTGAATAATTTTACGGGCTCTGGATTGAGGGACCTTCCTAGTTATCTGAACTTGGCCCTTGGGAAATTTGGTCAGGTGCCTAGTATCCCTGTGTGTGGGAGCCACTTAGGGACGTTGCTGGAGTGGGGAAACCATCACCTGATGAGGAAGTGTCTCTGTCCAGGGCCTCAGACTGCGTCAAGACAGAAATTTTAAAAACCCAGATATGTTAAAAACAAGCAGTGGGGTAGGGATGTCCTGGGAGTTGTTAGTGGTGTAAGACAGAAGCAGAGGGTGGGGGTGGTGATGGGACAGGGAGACATAATGGGGACGATTGGTGACACAGTGAGGTTGGGAAGATAGTGGGGCTGAACAGAGTGGACGCCCAGAGGAAAAGTGCAGATGTGGAGCTGTGGGTGTGGACACGGTTGCTGATGCCACAGAAGGTTTGCATCTGAGATGTGACAGAGGGCTGTAGAGGTCCTGGGAACTGGGCTGAGGTCACTGGAATGAGCATGGGTATTGACCAGTTGGAAAGGAGATGTAGAAAGTGACGTGCATGCTTTAGATTTCAGCTCACATGTGAGACAATGCAAGAAATGTAAAGTGAACTGTTGGGTTACGAGAGCTTTGACCTAATCAGTGCATTAGTCCTCGGATAGGGACTAACTGGGTGGTGCCTGTAGGCAGGTGGGGAGGGGCTGGAGGAGCTGAGGCACTGGAGGCCTGACTTTGGTGTTCATATTTTGTCCCTGGTGAGCAGAGCTCTCTCTGCTTACTGATTGTCACGACCCAAGCTGTCATGACCCACCATAGTGTTCTGCCCAGAGCAGTGCAGTTGGCCATGTATGGACTGTGGCCTTTGAAACTGTGAGGCCCAAATAAACATTTTCTCCTCTGTGTTGTTCTTGTCAGGTCTTCCAATCACAGTGAAGAAAAAGTTGACTAAACAGTGATGAAAACTGAGGAGAGTGTTAGGCTTTGTTTTGTTTTCTTGCTGTACAAATTGCTGCAGAAAGCAATGTAGAGGAGAAAAGATTAACTTTGGATCACAGTTTCGGAGTTTTCTGTCTGTGGTTACATTCCTCCACTGTGTTGTCCCTGAGCTGAGGCAGAACATCACAGCAAACACAGAGATCTAAGACTGTCATCAACCCACGAGGTTGACTATGCTCACCACCATTATTACCCCATCCTCCCTTTACGAATCACCTCTTCACAGACCCGTGTCCAGATCAGGTCACATTCTTCTGTACAATGAGGGGTGTGGCTTAAGACTTCCATATATATGAATTTTGGAGAGTAGAGAATTCAAGCCATGAAGCCATGGGTATGTAGAGATATCATTCAAAATACATATTTTCAAAATGTAGCTGTAGATTGGCAAGAGAACAAGAAAGCTGCCTAGATAAGTAGAAGAAAAGAGATTGTTTCTTTCTCAGGCAAATGTCAAATCCTCCACCAGGTTCCACCCCCTTTCAGAAATGCCACCCACTCTGTATTGACTAAGAAGTTGATGATTACATCCACACAGGAAGATGTACAGCGGTGTTTAGAGCAGCTTTGTCATAATGGCCCAACAAGGGAAGCCACCAAGAATGTCCTCAACAGGTGCATGGAGTGAAGAACTGGGGTCATCCACCCTGTGGGGTATCATTTGAGCTATGAAGCCATGAAAACATGTGGAGGAACCTAAAAAGCATATGCCTAAATGAAAGAAGGCAATCTGAAAGGCTACATACTGCAGAGCTCTTATCTATAGGCAATTATAAACAGACCATGAAAAAATCAGTGATCATTAGAGGACTGGAGGAGGGGAAGGGATGGATAGGTAAAGCATAGGGGATCTTCAGGGTGCTGAAACTTCAGTAGGATATAGTTGTAAAATTCACAGGACCAGGAGAAGATGAATTAAGCCACTCGGCAAGGCTTTATTGGAAGGCGAGCCCTCGGACCATTTCCCCGTCCATCAGAGCGGGTCAGGAGAAATGGCGCCAGAGATTTCGTGCTTAGAGAATTTCAAGAAAACCCGGTCAGGAAGGGGAGGGCTTGGGTACAGGAAGAGAAGGCCATAGTCCT
>PVHX01019775.1:0-33639 GCA_004024805.1 Geosciurus inauris
GGGGAAACGTCCCAGAATCCTTCTGGCCCCTGTCCATGTCAGATCTCCGTGATGTGAAGAGCTCTGGTCCCTTGGCCCCACCCCAGACACTTCCTGCCACCCTGCCTGCCCTGGTCCCCACCAGGCTCCCTTCTTCCCTGTCACCAGAGGCCTTGGCCAGAGGCAGCACAAAGACAGGCCCATGGCTAGAGGGGGACAAAGCGGTGGTTAGCTCCCAGGCTCTGAGTCCAAGCATGCCTGGATGTGATTCCAGCTCTGTGTTCTACTAACCGAGCACCTTTGGGCAAGCGACTGCTATGGATGTGATCAGAGTATGTCCCTCAGAGGTTCGTGTGCTGGAAGCTTGGTCCCAAAGGTAATGGTATTGAAAGGTGGTGGGGCCTATAAGAGGGGGGACGTGGTGAGAGGTCACGGGTCATGACGATCCTCGTGACAATATTGCTGTTGGTCTCCCAGAGTGGGCTAGGTCTCTGTAGGAATGGATTTGTTTCTTGGAGAGTGAGTTGTCCTAAAAGACCAACGGTGGCCTCTCCCTCCTCTCTCTGTCTCTCACCATGTGGCTCTTTCTCACACATGCTTTCACTATGGGATGCCAGAAGACCCTCATCAGAGGCCAGCCCCTTGGGGCCGCCTCATCTTGGATTTTTTAGTCTTTATAAGTACCTAGCACCAGGTATTTTGTGACAACAACACAAAAAAGCACCAAGGAAGTGATTTCCCCTCCCATGGGCCTCAGTTTCCTCTTCTGTAAAATGGAATGCCTGCCTGGTGTGGGTGTTGTGGAACTGAGGTCAGCTGCTCTGTGTTAACCCTTAGTCTTGAGCCTGCCTGGCTGAGCTGTAGATATTCACCCCAGGCCTGGGATTCCTGATTGCAGCCGTGAGCAGTGCAGGGCACCTCTCCCATTGAACTTCAACTTGAACACTTCCTGAGGCAAAGCTTCACTAGTTCTATTATTCTAATGGTAGTTTCTGCCATGCACATGATAACTACATGAAAGGATCTTTGGGAAGGGAGCTCAGAACTTTTCCAGGCAGCACCTTCTGCTCTTGCCCACGTCTTTTGAAGAGAAGGGGCTTCCTTGGGCTACCTTCTGCAAACACTCAGGTTTGTCTTCTGGGGTAGCAAAGCCTGTAACCCCCTCTTCTCTCTGAGACTCATTGAAGATTTCAGCATGGTGCTCCCTTCCTGAGTCTCTTCTTCCTGAGCTTCTTAGGCCAAATATTTTGCTCTTGCCCCAAAATAGGGTGGGGCCGTGTTATGGTTTGGATGTGAGGTGTCCCCCAAAAGCTCACATGTGGGACAAGGCAGGAAGGTTCAGAGAAGAAATGATTGGGTTACAAAAGCCTTAACCCATGAATCAATCATGATTGGATTAACTGAGAGGTAGCTGGAGTGTGGTTGGAGGAGGTAGGAATTAGGGGTGTGGCTTCGGGGTATATATTTGATTCTGGCAAGTGGAGTTTCTGTCTGCTTTCTGATCACTGTGTGAACTGCTTCCCTCTGCCACGCTCTTCCACCCTGATGTTCAGCCTCACCTCAAGCCCTTGGGAATAGTGTCAAACTTCTATGGACTGAGACCTCTGAAACTGTGAGCCCTCAAATAAACTTTTCCTCCTTAAAATTGTTCTGGTCAGTTCCTATAGTCACAGCAACAAAAAAGCTGACTGAAACAGGCCACCAGACTGGTGTCCCCTGAGCCACAGGATTTCCCTCTGCAGTTTTCTATCCTAGCCCCTGGTGTAGTCCAGAGTCCTCCCAAGAGCCATGAAGAACAGCCAAATGCTGACCATTGCTATTGTTTGTTACATGTCCCAGGCACTGTGTGAAGTGCTTCAAGTATAGGCTTTCTTTTCACCCTAAGAGGTAAGTTCTATTGGTATCATCCCCATTTCACAGCTGTGGGAACTGAGGCTTAGTGAGGCTAAGGAGTTTGCCCCTGATAACTCAGCTTTTATGTGGAGGAACCAGGATGTGACCCCAGTTGCTGTTTTTCAACTGCTGCTGGGCTACTTCTCTATAAGTATTTTCCCCACAATTGGGTTTCTTTTCTTTTCCTTCTAGGTGACCACTCAACACAACAAGACTTCTAGAAAATGTCTGACTTCCCTGTATCTGCATTGTAAGCACTATTTTGGTATGTGTCCTTGCTAATTTTGTTAGTCAGCTTTCTGTTACTGTAACAAAATACCTGAGACAATCAACTTATAAAAAGAGAAGATTTATTTTGGCTCCAAGTTTTGGAGCTTTTGGTCCATGATAGATTGGCCTCTGTTGCTTTGGGACCTGTGGTGAGGCAAGGAGTATATAGTGGAGAAAGATGTTCACCTCATATCTGGGATGTGTAAGAGAGAGGAAGAGGCTAGGGTCCTACAATCCCCTTCAAGGACACACCTTCAATGACCCAAAGACCTCCCACTACCACACACCAAAGTGTCTACCACCTCTTAATAACACCAAGCTGAGATCTATGCCTTTAACACAGGGATTGGTAGAGTACATTCAAAATCCAAACTGTAGCACTAATATAGCAAGGTCTCATTTCTTTAGGTTTCCTTTGGAGATCTGATGGCTTCAATTTTTCTAGCGCTCTCCTCTCCATTGGGATGTTGTCTCTGACCTCTGTTTTCTGTAGAGGTTAGCTCACCTCCACCAGAACCCCCAGGAGACTCAGTGCCTCTGAGACAAGAACACCGATTGCCCCCCATCCACAAGCTCCAAGCCACATTTCTCCTCCTTCCACATCATTATCATGAAACCTGCTCACACTTCTCTCCCTCAGGCCTGCCCTGGGCTGAGCACTTTCAATATCCCAGATGCTAGAGTACTAATCTCCCAGAAAAACACAAATTCTGGACGCGCTAAGGTGGTCTAGGAGTTTCTCCCAGGACAAGAAGCAAGGCCCCATATACACTGGTGAAATGGCCTTTAATGACCATGACCTTATTGAAGATACATCCAAACATTGTATGTAGTAGAAAAATCTAGAACTTTCCCTGCAAAACTTAACCATGCATCAATATGCTTAAGGAGCGGGTATCTTATTAGGAAAATAGCTGATAAAATTTTAATTTTCTTCACATCCCTAAGGAAACATCTTTAGTGTGGGGTTCTTATATAAAACTTTAGGAGTTTATGGTGTATTAGGAGGCTCAACCAATTCTGCTTTATTGGAAACACCAAGCAAATGATTGAATCTTTACTTTGTAAGTTTAAGAGAAATTTTCATCAGAAAAGAGGAGGTTACTTATTGGTTTTCATGTTTGTCTGGACAAAGTATAGCTACTGACTTACATGGTCGCTGGAGAGGTTAGAAGGTTCCATCCCATCAGGAATAACCCAGGAACAGCCTGGGCATGGTAGAGGCCTGGCTCTGGCTTCATCTACCTCTGATTACCTCCCAACTTTCACTTGCCTTCTCTGGCCCTCAGCTTTTGCAAAATGAAGATGTTGGCCTAGATCCTCAGTTTCTAAACTTTTAAAATCATGGAACTCCTCTCTCTGGGGATGTAGCTCAATGGTAGAGTATGCATGCTGAGCATGCATGAAACCCTAAATTCAATTACAAGCACACATACACACACACACACAAATAAACAAAAAAATAAAAAAAATTATGGACCCTTTTCTTCAAAAGAAATCTTTTGTATAAAACAGATCAAAGGGAAACTGCTTTGGCTGAAATACATGTTCTCTATTGATGAGTCTCTCAGAACCCTAGGGAACCTGATGGGTAATACTGGAATCACTGACCTCTAGGTCTCTAGATGCCCATCAGCTCCAGGGGACCCAAAGGAAACCCTGGTTCCTGCAATTTCAACTTGGCCTTAGTCCAGGCAGAGCGGCCATAGGTCCTGGAGGGGTGAGGCACTAGAGGGCATTGTGGGTAGAACTCTTGAGCACCACATTCAGGGGTCTCTTTCCTTACATTTTCTTACCCTTTTCCCCCACTTTCTCATTCTCTCTCTTTGCCTTCTTCCTTTGGCACTTGGAAGCAGGAACTTCACTCCAGTGGTATTTTTCACTGTGAGTCTAAAACCTGCTGCTGAGTTCTAGTCTAGAAAGATCACCCGCACATAAGATAACTGAACAGCATGCTCAGTGACATCGTGGCGCAAGGTCATGACAGGTCCCTGTTTTGGGAATGGGTGGTGAGAAAGAGTCCCAAGCAGGCCATTATTTCTTGAATTTATTGCCTCTTCCACCTGAAGTACAGTGTCCGTGTTGCTGGGAGAAATGTCTTTCAATGTCCCAGGTCATTAAAACCCAATAATCTCTTTGAAATGGCTTAACTGCTTCCTGCAAGGAGATAAAATAAATAAAACTGTCTGTCTCTGTGTCCACTGTCACTGTATTGATGCAGGATTTCTTTTTCTTTTTCTTTTCTTTTTAAAAAAATAACTGCATTCATTTTATTGCAGGCCCATGCATTGATAGCATGCTGGTGGTGTATAAATTTGGTAATTAAATCCTGTTATCTTGACACTATAGGCAGAATGAGAAGTGGTTGTGATGCTCTGGAGAGGAAAAATACCATGAGGAGAGAGGAGATTTGTTTTGTATTTTTTAAGAAATCATTTTCACGGAGTCTTTTTTTAGTACTAGATAGTTGACAGATGCCTGACTAACAGAGAGATCCTTCTGTGAAGAAGGATTCTAATGAGTCCTGGGAAATATTCTGTGCTTTGTAATACTCCCCAGCAGAGCAGAAGTGTATGATATTTGTAATCCCACAGAACTGAAATTGTATCTAAACTTTACGATTTATAGCCGTGTGGCCTCAGGCAGGTGACCTGCCTTCTCTTCAGGGTATTTGTGGCTCCAATAGGAAAAAAAATCCCAACCCAGGTGACAAAATAATTAAAGAAAATATTTTATATCCTATATTAAGAAGTTGTGATTTAGATATCGCATTCAGCAGCTTATCCATGTACGTGAAGAGCCTACATTTTTTCCAGTGCTTTCCTCTGTCTTCCTCAGTGGATTGGCCTGGATTCAGCCTAGCTGCCCCATGATTGTAAGATGGCTGTCTAGATTTGCAGGAATCCCATGGAGACCTAACAATATCCAGCAGAGAGGAGGGCTTTATCGGCAAGGAAGCTTTTCCTGCAAACTCTCTAGAGGAATCAACATCACCTTGTATTGGCTAGAAGTGTGTCCGTGTCTACCTCTCAACCAATCATGGCGAAGAGCATGGTGATTGGCCCAGATAAACCACAAGCTCTTCCTCTTCCCTCCCGGGGTGGCAAGGGGACCCCTGAAGCACATGGCCATACAGAGAAGTCTGGACACTAAGTAGGAACAAGGTTTTATTAGAAATGTGGATGAGAAATGATGGTTATTGTATCAGCAACTGATAGCACCTGCTATAATTTCTTAGAATCGTGGCTTTTTCCTTGTTAAAATTATGGTTTTAAATACTCTTGTAAAATCTTTAATAATCCTATTGTGAGGACTGAAAGAGATGAGTTATAAATGTTAGTTCCAAACCTTTCTTACATAGACAGTGTTCGTAGCTAGAGAGCTGATTTGGGGATGGCTAGCCTCTTCAGAAGAGGTCAATGGATGGGTATGGGTATGTTTCCCACCCAGTCTTAAGAGGATCAAAGAGTCAGGCTTCCATTACAAATGGCAGATGGCTGCCCTTGACCAGTCCTCTAGGTGGCCTGCAGGTTTACCTCTTGTGTCTGCCTTTACCTTTTCAATACGTCCATGAGTCTGCCTTGCAATCCATATGAAGAGTGATAGGGGCGAAGGCCCTGCCATCTTGGAGCCACCCTGCAGGAAGACCAGAGAGGGAAAAGAAGTTCTTTCCTGAAGTCTCAGCAAGTTCTCAGATTAGTGAACAGAGTGGGATGCTGGAGGCTGGAACCTTCTTTAACTTGGTCAGCTCCCTTGTTGAATAGAAGGGAAGGCCCTCCTACACCTGACTGGGAAAAAGGGATCCACTATGGTTATTTCTTCCCATGCAACCTCTCTTTGATTCCCTCTTGCCCATGAAATCCCCTGTCCAAGTCCCTTGTCCTCCATCTTCAACCTCTTCTTTGGGAGACCCTAATTCCTTGCTAATTCCTTGCTAGTGCACCTCACAGGTGAAGTGCATCCCACGCGGGCTGGCTTAACTTGTCTTGGAGACTATGCAATCTTAACTTGGGCAAAGGAAATAGCATTGCTTCTATTAGGAAAGCTTTGTTCTTGCCCTTTTCATAACATCAGTTCTTGTCATTATTGTGCTAAGAAGCATTCGGCTTCTTTCTTGAATCTGCTATTGTACAGCATTGTAAGAGCCACGAGTTGACAATTAAATGGCTCTCTCTGCGGTACCCAGGAGGATGGCACCTGTTTGAATTATACTCTCTTGGATTCCTCTGATAAAAGAAGAAGAGGGAGAGGTTCCAGTTTATTTCACTATATGATTTTTTTTTGCATTTGACCTGTGAATGAGTTATTTATTTCATGAAAACTTAAAGTAGGGTGAAAGGGGCCTGTTTGCCACATTATGGAATACCAAAACTGCTTGGAAACATAGTAGGTTTGACCGAGTACATTTAGGACATGGAAAGTAATACTAGATTATCTAGCAGAAAGCGAACTTTTCAAATTCTTGTTCTAAGGAGTAGAAAATATTAAAATTACAAACAGCTTTAAACAGATTAGATTTGCATATGGTATGATTATTTGCCTCGAAACAAAAGACATGTACTAAAAAGCTATCAGAATTAAACATTTCCTATAAAGGCCAGGTAAAGAAAGTGATACAAAGATCAATAATATTCCTGTATGCTTGGATTATTCAGTCAGAAAAATATAAGGGATGAACAAACAAACAAAGGCTTTTGGCTTGGCCTGCCTTCCTTTGACCTAGTGATCAGATGTAACTGGGCACATCTGTCCTCAGGAAGGGCTTCCCAGACCACTTAGACAGCTGAGGTACCCCCTTCATGTGTTTCCAGAACACATAATTACCTAGTTTATCATAATTTCCATATGCTACTTAGTAGTAAGTCTAGTTCCCTCACTGGATCTTAAATAGGAACCCAAACTTCCCAAGAGTGAAGATACAGTATCTGGCTCATTAGTAAATTCTTAATGCCTTACATAATATTGTTGAAAGAATTAACAAAATAGAACACTACTTAGAAAAACCTCTCTTTAGAGAAGCATGTGTGTCCTCTGTGAAGAAAAATTACAAACTTTATAAAAGATAAAATACATTCAAAGTGGCCAGGCACCTTGTCCTTCAATGGGACACCTGGGTATGGTACAGCTGTTCTTTCTGCCAAAAATTGTCTAGAATTCATATATTGAAGTCCCTCTGAAGTCCTCACAGAAATACGGGGGAAATACTATGAAAGAATTTTGGAAGGGAAAGATCATAAAAGCAAATTCTGGAAAACTAAACTATGAGTGCCCTATGGGTGGGACATCTTTTCTTTTACCTAGTCTCTCTCACAGCCACAGCAGGGTGACCCCTCTCCTCTGCTGCAGGGTTCTGTCTGGAGGCAGGCTCTCAAGGTTAGAAACACCCAAGCAGGAAGTCCCAGGGCAAATGGATATCTGAATTTCTGTTCTCATTCTAGAAAGCTATGAGAGCTCGGTGTAGATGGGGACAAGGTAGGTTCATCAATGTTCTTTGGGAGATTGGCACTCACATGGCTGCCAAGATAAGGCATTCACAGTCCAGGACCTGGACAAGATGTTCCTGGAGCTCACGGTTCTATGCGGACAATGATGAGCTCACCTGTCCCTCTGCCCTGTGAGGGTCCTCTCCAGTGGCTTCTCTGGAGGTATCTTATTCTTTCATGGTCCTTCCTCTGTTTCTTATTTTCCTAATCATTGTCTTGCTACAGAATCTTCAATCCCCAGTACTGGGGCAACATCTCCTGGGAATGGGGGTGATCCTGTGACTTCATTCTCTAGGATCTCTCTAGGAGGGTCTTGCTGACTTCTGCAGCTCTTGTAGTCTTCTTGCCCAGTCTTATCTGAAAATCAAGACCATTTCATTTTGAATAGGGTCCTCCATCTTCCTTGCATACATCTGGCTCCCTTGATGTAGGTGTAGTTCTCAGTACGAAGACTCAGGTAGAACAAAACCAAATGAAGCATTGAGATACCTCATTCTTGAACCAAACACTCAAGCAGGGTTTAACATTATGCTCCCTCACCTCAAATATCATTGAATCAAACTCCATATAAAAAGATACACACCATGTCACATACATTATAATATTGAATACCATTCTCTCAAGCATTGAAGCCCATTGAAAGAGCTCCTTTAGTTATTATTAAGTCCCATCAGGCAATTCCAGTGAAATTTTCTCTGGACATGGAAACACAGACATTCCTACTGGCTGTGATTTCAGTGATATTTTTGGTCTAGAACAGGAAGATAATTTCTCCCTCTCCCATTTTGCTTCCAAATGGCTCCAGCTTGGAATGGGTGGTAACAATAGGAGCTGAAGGTTAGAATTTGCAGAAAAGTACAGGTGAGGGATCTAAGGTCCAGGGAGGAGAAAAGAAGAGTCCAGTTGTTCTAAGGCAGCTGCTGAATCCAGGAGTGTGGACTCAGGAGGAAAGTGCAGGGGGGAGTGGGTGAGGAGCAGTTACCTGGAGCAGGTACTATTCGTTGCTCCTTCAAGTCACAGGTGGGTTTGGTTGCGGCTGAGAAGGAATAAACAAGGCTATCGAGCTGAATCCCATGGAGATTTGATTCCCTCTGTTTCTCATTGGGAAGTGGAAGCCTATCTATCTATCTATCTATCTATCTATCTATCTATCTATCTATCTATCTATCTAGAAACAGTGTCTTTATTTTGTTTATTTATTTTTATGTGGTGCTGAGAATCAAAGCCAATGTCTCACACGTGAGAGGTAAGTGCTCTGCCACTGAGCCACAACCTCAGCCCAAAGATCTTCTTATCTTCTTACTTCTTTTCCCCAAGCTCCAGGGACTTCTGGTACCTTTTGTGTTTAACTTGCATGAACCCCCTCCCTGAAGACACTTCCTGATCCCATTTTTCATGGAGAACCAGCATTGTCCAGAATTCTTTGTAGTGAGTTCTGTCTGACTACTTTGGACATGGTGGAAATCTGAGTTGTGTTCAGTATAAGGAACAGCTGGTTCCTTCTTATGGAAGAGCGATTGAGCAGATGCCCTGGCTGGTTTGTTTCCTCCAGACATTGCTGCATGCCATCCTCATCCTTGACCTTGGCTACTTCTTTCTCACTCGTGGAAGCTCCCAGAACACTGTATGGCTGGAGCTGTGCATAAGTCAATGACCAATAATAGTAACAGCAGGACTGGAAATGCCGGATTTAAATCCCAGGTAAGCCATCCACTCTCCAGGTGACCTTGAGCCAACATGCAGCCCCTCCAAGCTTGAGTTCTCCCATCCACAAAGATGGTGCCAGTAATACCTACCTCCTGGGGTTGCTGCATAAGGAATAAATGAGACACTGTCCAGAAGTACAACAGCCCTTGATCAATAAATCTTTAATCACATTCACAGATTGTGTAGGACGGAGTTCAATGTATCATTCACCCCCAGAAATGTCACCCTGGATTAGGGATTGTGCCTCCTTTCTTCTTCATTTTGCATGAGTAGATGAGCTACTTGCAAGCAAGAATTGATTGAAGCTCATCCAGTGAATCTCAAAGTACATAGTCTGGGGCTCCATATTCCATGAGAGCCCAGCAATGGAAACCCACGTGAGAGCTCCCTCAAATGCTCATGTGGAACGGACCAAGGGACATCCATCAGATTCTACCTTCATGCTTCTGCTCGCTGAGAGTCACACTGTTGGCAGGTTCATCCTTGAGTGAGAAAACGACTGCCTAACTATGATCCCTACACACCCCCACATGGGTTAAAAATATGGCCAATATCTACTTGCCAAAGAAAGTCCTAAGCTGTTTTCTTAAAAAGATATATTTAGACCTGACAGCAGATCTCAGTATTCGCTGAGCTAAAGGAACCTGAGTCTGAAATCATAGCTTTTCCTCCCGTGAAGGACTCTCTCTGCTCAGTGGAGTTACGGTTTCGACAGGTGAGGGGAGGCAGCTTCCAGAAAGCCTTGTTAATTTTGGAGGTGAAATAGCAGGATTGACATTTGCAATGATTCCCCACAATAAGGCCATTGAAATAATGTTTGTGAAGGGGCGAGTGGAAATGGTTTCTGATGTCTTCTGTACATATTGACAATACATCATTTAATAATCGTTCTGTGCCCGTCTCTCTGCCTCATTCGGTGGCTTATTCTTCTCTTGATACCAGGACATGACTTCTATTAATCTTAGGGATAGAGAAGAGGGAGACATTCTCCCTGGCTTCAGCTTTCATGACTCAGTAGGTTTTTGTTTATAGGAACAAAAATTACCAGGTCGGTGTTGGTATAGATTTGATCCCCCATTCTCTTTTTCCTTAGTTCCCTTATGTGCAGCTGAGAATATTTGGAGGTGGATTTCAAAAAAGAGGGTGGAGAAACAAAAGAAGTCAAGCTAGGTTCCCACACCAAACCTTTTTACAAGAAGGCAAACTTAACTGGACAGTTCTTGCTTTTTTTTTTTTTTGGCAGATAGAATTTTGTACTTGACTTTATCCTTCTTGGCACATGGTTGGGTTGGATGGAGAATCACATTCAGAATTGAGTTTATCCTTAGTTACTTGGCTTGTTTTCTCATGACTCATGGCTTGCCAGGAAGCTGAAAGATTCTGGACCGAACACATAGACTTTGAAGTTTATCCTTACTTTCCTGTGTCTTTATTTACCTGTTTGGAGAGCAGGTAGTAGCTTCATCCTCACTTACAGCACCGTCTCACAGCAGGGCCTTTGAGAAAAACTCCTCATGGCACTTGGTGGTGGATAAACAAGGAGAGTCCTTGGTTTACAAAGTCTGTGTTCTCTAACCTTCCTTTCAAGAACCCCAGGACCCAGCCTCTAGAAGAATCTCAGAGTGGCTGTAGTTCTCCTGCAGAAATGGAGGCCATGTTGCTGGAGGTCATATCCCCAGATATATCCAGGGCTTGAATGTGGTCAGAAATGTATGACCTGAAGCCATCTGTGATTTTTTTTAGTGTGTGTGACTCAAATCTCTGTGCATGTCTTCATTTCCCTTAGTTGAAAGCATTCACATACCATCCTCCTTTCCTTTTTCTCTCTGGTTGCAAGCAGCACAAGTGAGGACTCCTTGCTTTCTACAAACCTTCAAAGTCCTGCTACTGTCTACTGGAAAGTGCTAATTCCAAAGTCTCCTGATGATTCTCACTTCTTTGTGGATCAGTCTGAGCTTTGGTGCTTTGGGCTATAATCAGTCTTATTTTTCATCTTTCATCTCTTTCCTGCCAGTGACACACACTGTTCCTGCCAGTTTCCACTTCCTCGATCATCCATCTATCTCTATCTACCAGACTATCTCTATATATCTTCCTGTCTGTCTCTATATCTCTCCAGCTCTATGCTCAGAGTTGACGAATGCTAGTGAGACCCATAAGAAAGAAGAGCCCCATTAAGTTTAATGTGCGGTTGAGGTGTTTCAGTATCTACCTGAGATGATGCACATTATATCCTCCACCAGACCTCCTAGGGAGAGTTTTATTAGATTTGCTAGTCTTCTGGGAAGAGATCAGGGAGGGAAGAGGATGCCAGTTCCTAGAGAGCTTCAGAGATGATAGGCCTCTTCTTTGGAAAGGTTAAAATCTTCTTTAGTTCATTATTTATTGAGCACTTTCTAGGTGTTGGGTACCATGCTAGGCATTCAAAGTTCAAAGACAGAAAGGCCATTGCCTCTGATTTCCAGGGCTGCCCAGTGAGTCTAGTGGATGAGAAATCAAGTTGAAGACCTTGCGGATTATTAAACTTTGGCTACTGCAAACTGGCCTAGAGAAAGAAATCAGTGTACCTTTGGCAGCTTTCCATCACTGTGATGAAATAACTGAGAGAACCAACTTATAAGAAAAAAAGGTTTTTTTTGTTGTTGTTGTTGTTGTTTTTTTTATGAACTGTCTTACAGTTTCTGAGATGTCAGTCCATGACTAGTTGGCCCAGTTGCTCTTGGGTCTGTTGTGAGGTAGAACATCATGGCAGAAGCTCATGGTAGAGAAAGTAACTCACTGTACAGTGGCCAGAAAGCAAAGACAGAGAAAGGGACCAGGGTCCTGACATCCCCTTCAACGGTATGCCTCCAGTGACCCCAGTTCCTTCCACACTACCTCACCTCCTAAAGGTTCCTCCATCTCTCCACAGTCCCAAAGGCTACTGACCAAGCCTTCAATACATGAGCCTTTGGGGGACATTTAGCCAAACCATAGCATAGAGGAAGGCAGGCCACTCTCTCTGGGAATTGCATCTGGGAGGTCAGAGAAAAGCCAAATGAGGACAAGAAATGCTGCCAAAATAGGGTTGGAATGGTAGCCATCACCAGACGACAAGTTCAGGGAAACTGTCTCTCTTATTCCTGTTGTATCCTAGGTTTCAGAACAGTGCTTAGAATATATGGATGTCTAAAGAATTAATTATTAAATAAAAGAATGAATTTCTGTGACTCTTTTTTTTTTTTTTGGGTTGGGGCATTTGCTAGAAGGAATCTCCATTCCCACCCCCCAGGACAATGCCATTCGACAGGTATATGTTGGGAATTTGCACCATCTGTTTGGGGCTCCATGGAGAGGGTGCACCAGATGGACCCCAGGTCTATTTTGGTCTTTACTTTAGATGTTTCCTATTTTTCTGCACCCCATGCAGATGGATACTCTCAGGTTATTTATAGCAGGACTTTGCACACAATAATAGAACAGTTGCTCTAATTCCAATGCCAATTGAATAACTTTGGTTCTGCATTCTTCAGAGGACCTACAGCAAGCACAGTATTAAAGAATCTTGATACCAAGATGGTTTCCATGTAGTACTAGCTACTATCAGTTATTTGGTTTTCCTCAAGACAATTCTCTCTTTAACATGGAACACAGTGATTTTGTTTGCATGTATTTCTTAGAGGTTTTAGAAATAGCCCATTAACAGATGCGAACATTCTAATTTTTTGCTGGAAAATTTAATTCACTAGTATATCAGGTAATTAATACACAGGGCCAAGAATGCAAAGATGGTTCTTCTGTAGAAAGATGATTATGATGTTAGGATTTATAATCATGAATAATCAAAACCAATCTTTATGTTCAACAATAGTTACCTGGTCTTGATAATCATGGTATATTTATATGCTATAACACTACATAGCTATCAAAAGGTGGATTTCAGGATAATATTTAGTAATATGAGAAAATAGTATATTAATAGAAAACATGCAGGTCATATTATATGCACACACATATCCATGATCTAATCGTTTTTTTTGGTACTGAGGATTGAACTCAGGGGTACTCGACCACTGATCCACATTCCCAGCCTTATTTTGTGTTTTTATGTAGAGACGGGGTCTCACTGAGTTGCTTAGTGCCTCGCCATTGCTGAGGCTGGCTTTGAACTCGCGATTCTCCTGTCTCAGCCCCCCTAAGTGCTGGGATTACAGGCTGATCTAATCTTATAATACTATTTATGTCTAGGAAAAAAGACTGAAAGAGCATAATAAATCATTTCTCAGTAGGAGATGGTGGGACACTTTTATATTCTCTTCCCACTCTTCTGTTCTTAACAATATCTCTACAGTGAACACTTATTACTTTTGTAATCTAGAAAAAAAGGCCATAAATGCTATTTTGAAGAATAGTCCCTTCGGTTCCTTCTAGGGTTGGGGTTTTATATATGAATTTAGTATTAAAGACTAGCTCAAGGCATCCACTATTAGAAATGACCAAAGGGAGCATATAAAGTGTGTAGTCCTGTTGTTTAAAGCAAGCATGTAAAAGGTTGCTTTTTATTTAATCTCAAAAGGAAGAGGTAGGTGTTGTCTTCTATGTAGAGATTTATTAACACTGGTCTGGACACTCCCTCAGTGTCTTGAACATGCCCTAAAGCCCATCCATAACGAATCAGCATGTGTAGACAGACAGTAGGTTGGTTTTCTATAACCATAAATTGCGTATTTTGTTCAAGGTCAGACATCTATCAAGTCGTCTGGGAGACAAAGACCAAGTAGTGGAACTTCAGCTTTAAAAACATGGAGGATCAGCTTTGAGGAGAGGAGGTTCTAGAGGAACAGACCTGCGGACCTTCCTTTAGCTTGTATCTTCCTGCTTTCCAATGCCTTGTCTTGGAACTTTGTCCCCCTGGTGCATTTGGAGCAACCTTGCCATGCACAATCTCACGTGTAAATCCATCTTGGTAAATACGTGAGTTTTCTAAAGCCTGAGGGGGAGACGGTCTGACTCATTGGCACTGTTTTAACTTGAACAGTGGAACCGTAATAGCTACACAGCAGGTTCCAATGATTAGCAGCAGTATTTATCTCTCCTGGTTTGTGTGTACCGTGACACTCTGTTATCTGCCTAGATACAGCATCTATGAAGTCAGCTGCATCTCAAATACTATTTTTAACCATAAGAAGAAGAGCCACAGCTCATGCAGCCTATGATAGCTCTGTAATTAAAATGTCTTACATAATGAGGAAATCTAATAAATAAAGTACAGCAAGTACTATATTTCAGAACAAACAAATGCCAGGATTTAAGTTTGCTTTAAAATTCAACTATGCCTCTGTATCCTCAAAATTTGTCCCTGCAATTTGAGAAACGAGTAACAGTCTTTGATATCAAGAAAACAAGACAAAGGGGTTCTTTTTCAACCTGGGAGTTAGACAACTGGTAGTAAGCAGTATAGACTACAATTTATTTGACAAAACTCGGTAACCTGGATCAACCTAAAAAGGCAGAAACAAATGGATTTCTGGCACAGTAATGCATATCTGCAATCCAAGTAACTCAGGAGGCTGAGGGAGGAGGATCACAAGTTTGAGGCCAGCCTTAGCAACTTAGCGAGATCTTGTCTGAAGAAGAAGAAGAAGAAGAAAAAGAAGAAGAAGAGGAGGAGGAGGAGGAGGAGGAGGGAGAAGGAGAAGGAGAAGGAGAAGGAGAAGGAGAAGGACTAAGGATGTAGCTCAGTGGTAAAGCACTCCTGGGTTAAATCTCCAGTACTAAAAAAGCAGGGGAGGGAATGGACTAAAGATTGAACCTATCCTGTTTCCATTGTAAATTCTCATGTTTATTTGTTTTTTAAAAATAATGAAACATTAACAACATAAACTAGTACACTCTGGTTAGCTTTTTATAACCCACTTCATTACCATTGCTAATTGAAGCCTATTACCCTGTCACTGTGAATCTCAGGAAACTTTGGTGGCTGTTGTCCTTACATTTTCAATTGAAATTTGCTCCAGGGACACAAATAGATATTTTGGTTTCCTCTGTGTCTCCTACATATTCTTCAAAATAGATGTGAGACAAAAAGAAGTAGGGATCCTTTAAATCCTACGAGTCTGTTCACTTTCCAATGGAGAGAATGTAGGGGAAACTTTTCCTATCAAAAGAGAGAATAGAAAATACAGTATTTGTGGTAGAAAGTCAAGAAGGAAGCATTCAGAGATGCTCTGTGTCCTATTTCTGCTCATAGGATTCCTCTATCTGCTACGCCACCCAGCAAAGACAATTGTCTATGCCTCTGACTGTTATTGGGAAATTTATAGCGTGCAATGTCCAGATTGCAAGGGAATCTAAGTTCTGAGAGGCTTGCAGATCAGCAATTGGAAAACAGACCAGATTAGCTCAGGATTTCCATTTTGGAACTGTTAACAACTGCAGCTGTTGACAGGATCCGAGGGCTGTGCAGCCTCCATCCATATATATGACTTCCACAATGCCAAATTAAACGTTCATTGAATAGCATGTGGATCAATGAACCGTGTAAGAACGATAAAGGAAAGCTTCAATGAACCGGGGGCTACGAATTCCCTCCAAATACTGCTATCCATATTCTGCAAGTTTTAACATGTAGCATCATTAATGTTCATAATGATTTTATTACAGCTTATTGTTTTATTTTGGTACCTGAATATTGTTTTATTTTGGTACCTGAATAATCTATAGATATGCTTTTAATTTTAAAATCAATATTTGCAAAAACTTATCTTCTATCATTTATTTTTAAACTGATTGCACCACTAAGTTACAGAGCATGGTCTGTAAATATACAGATTGAAATACATTGAGATTTATTTGTTGACCTCTATTATGAGTTCAATCTTACAGGTATACCATTTTACACATATTCTAAAGTAAATTTCATATATGTGTTGTTTTTTGACTCTCAATCCAGGACACTATATATGTCCACTAAAACAAGATTTTAATTCTGTTATAAAGTCTTCTATGCTTTTGTTAATTTTTCAGCTGTTAATGTATCAGTTTCACAGAGAAATATGTATTTTTTTTTTTTTTTGGTACTGGAGATTGAACTCAGGGGCACTCGACCACTGAGCCACATCCCCACCCCTATTTTGTGTTTTACGTAGAGACAGGGTCTCACTGAGTTGCTTAGCGCCTCGCCGTTGCTGAGGCTGGCTTTGAACTTGTGATTCTCCTGTCTCAGCCTCCCTAATGCTGGGATTACAGGCTTGCGCCACTGTGCCCGACTGAGAAATATGTATGTTAAAACCTCACACTATGTGAATTGATCAATTACTCCTTATCATTCTACCAAATTTGATTTTTATATTTGATGATATGCTACTAGTTATTTTTTATTTCTTGTGAACTTGGTCATTGCTTAGTGGCTTCCCACTTTAAAAAGCTTAATGCTGATTTTATTTATATTAGTGTAACTATGTAGGACTTCTTTTTTTATTATTGGAGTATTATAGTTATACATGGTAGTTGGGTTTATCCTGACAAATTCAGACATGCGTGGAATTCAATTTCAGTTCATGTTCCTTTCCTCCTCCCCCCATAATTTCTTTTGTTTGGTATTTGCATAATGTCTTTTTACAAGGTTACTTTCAATCTCTTAATTTGTTACGTTTTAGATATGTCTCTAATAAATAGAAGGTAGCTGGATATTTAAAAATATAATTTGACTATTTTTAACTGGCTTTAGTCCATTTATATTTATTGTGATCCCCAATATATTTGAACTGATTTATACCATATTGTGATATTTATTTTACTTTTTTAAATACCTTTTTTCTTTGTTTTATGCCTTTTGGGGAGGAATTGACTGAGGACTTTTTATAAAACATTTCCTTATTTTGGAAAAGGTAAAATCCATTTTTATTCTTTATGTGTTTACTCTTAAAAGTTTCATTGCACTTCACAAAGTCTAAAGTTACTTCATGTAACTATTCTTTTCTTAGATTTTAAGCACATTTAAATCTATCACTACTTACATGTTATTGTTGATTGTTCTTTTAAAAAAATCTCTAAAATTATGGATTGTTATTGGAGTTCCATATACTAAGTATTTATGTAGATTTATTTGCAGTTTGCCTATTCTTAACTCACATAGCTTCTCTCCTTTCCCCAGCTTTAATAAGGTATAAATGATCAATAACTTTTTAAAATATATTTAAGGTATAAAATCTGAACTTTTGATATACATATATATTGTGAAATGCTTGCTTATCACAATCAAACTAATTAACATATATATCACCTCACATAGTTACCTCTGTGTGTGTGTGTGTGTGTGTGTGTGTGTGTGATGGGAATATCTTAGCACATTTCAAATACACAACACTAACTATGGTCATCATGCTACACACCAGGTCTCCAGAACTTATTCATCTTAGAAGTGAAGTTTGGACCTTTGACCGACATCTACCCATTCTCCCCACTTGCTGACCCTGACATCCACCCTTCTACTCTCTACTTCTGTGAGTTCAGCTTTCTTAAATACCATGAATACACGCAATCATGCACTATTTGTCTTTCTGTTTCCATCTTAAATGACTTAGCATAGCGTCTGCCAGGCTCACTGGTGTTTTCACAAATGACAGGATCTTTTAAGGGTGAATAATATTCCACTGTATATGAGCAAGAAGAACAAAGCTGGACACATTCCACTTCCTGATTTCAAATTATATCACAAAACTCTCATGATCAAGATGGTGTGGTACTGGAATAAAAATGGATACATAGATCAATAGATGTTTTTCCCCCCCTAAAGCTGGGGTGGGTGAGAATGAGGAAGAGAGAAAGAGAGATGGGTGGGGGGAGAAAGAGTAAATTAGGGAGAGAGAAAGGTATAGAGAAAGAGGAAGGGAAATCCATTCATCTTTTGACAGATACTTATGTTGTTTCCTTAACTTGAATATTGGAAATAACCCTGCAATGAACATGCTAATGCAGAATACTCTTTGAGTGATTTTATTTCCTTTAGACATGTACTTTGAAGTGGAGTTTCTGGATCCTATGGTAGTTCTATTTGAAGTTTTTTGAGGAACCTCCATACTATTTTCCATAATGCCTGTTATTAATATACATTACCACCAGTAGAGTAGAAGCATTTTCCTTTCTCTACATCCTCACTGTTACCTGTTATCTTTGGACTTTTTGATAATAATCATCCTAACAGGTGTGAGGTGATATCTCATTGCAGTCCTGGTTTGTATTTCCCTGATGATTAGGGATCTTGAGCACCTTCCTATGGACCTGTTGGTCTTCTGCATCTCTTCTTTGGAAAAATGCCCACTTAGATCCTTTGTCCCTTGTTGACCAGGGTATTGTTGTTGTTGTTGTTGTTGTTTTTCATTTTTTTCTTTGGTATTCAGTTGTATGTTCAATATTAACATCTTAATGGGCATATGGTTTACAAAAATTTTATCCCATTCCACAGGTTATCTTTTCACATTGTTGACTGTTTCCTTTGCTGCACAGAAACTTCTTAGTTTGATGTAGCCCACTTGTTTATTTTTGCTCTTGTCGCCTGTGTTTTTTTGGCCGTATTCAAAAAGTCATTGCCAAGACCAATGTCGCCGTATTCAAAAAGTCATTGCCAAGACCAATGTCGATTTTCTGCCACGTTTTCATCTGTGTTTCAGGTCTGACATTTAAATCTGTAATTCATTTTTAGTTTGTTTGTATGAAAGGTATATATAAGGATCTAATTTTATTTTATTTTATTTGCACATGGAAAGCCAGTTTTCCCAGCACCCTTTATTGAAGACATTCTACTTTCCCCTTTATGTATTCTTTGTGACTTTGTTGAAACTCATTGGACTCTGTATGGGTGGGTTTATTTCTGATCTTGCTATTCTGTTCCATTAGTCTATGCTTTTACATCAGTACTGTACCATTTTGATTGTTATAGCTTTAGGATGTAATTCAAAGTCAGGAAATGACTTCTAGTTTTGTACTTCTTGCTTAAGATTGCTTTAACAATTCCAAGTCTTTTTTGGTTCCCTATGAATCTTAGAATTATTTTTCTACTTCTGTGAATAATCGCATTGCCATTTTGATAGGGATTTCCTTTAACTGTAGATCACTTTGAACAACACGGAGATTTTGACGGCTAATTTTCCAATCTCTGAGTGTGAGATATCTTTATTTGTGTCTTCAGTTTCCTTCATCAATGTTTTATAGTTTTCAGTGTACCCGTCTTTGATCTCCTTGGTTAAATTTGTTCCTAAGTACTTTATTCTCTTTGATGCTATGGGTTTATGTTTCTCCTTGCATCTTAATTTCCCCCTTTGAGATAATTTTCTTTCTCCTCAAAGTATATCTTATAGTTCCCTTTGTGATGGTTTGCTGAGGATAAACTCTCAGCTTTTATATTTCTGATGGAATTTGATATGCCTTGGAAGGAAGTTGGCAGGATTTGCTGATGACTGGAATGTAAGGGAATATTGAGGGAAAGAGGGGAACAAAGAGAGTTTCTAGAAGAGTTCTCACCCATGACAGGCACACCAAAGACATGCATGGATGATGCAATGAGAACCAACCCAGAGTGGCATTGCTAAGCTCTGCTCATCTACAGGGACTGGTCCCTAATGGACATGGAGTTCCAAGGATTGAATTCTAGTTCTCTATGACATTTATAATCAATTCCAGGAGCATTCGTTCATTTCTTGAACTGTTCAAATCTGTCATTCACTTATTCATTCTTTCATTGGTTACTTAGACATTTTTCTTTAAAAGCATCTACTATGTGCTAGGCATAATATTAGGTGATGAGTATATGAAAGTGAGCCAATACTTACATGGACTCTGGCCTTCTGGATTCTGCAGCTGTGGTGGTGGGGGGGACATAGAGTAAAAAGATAATCAATCACACTAATAAATGTAAGTTTCTGACTATAAATGTGATGAGACAGCTGGTGCTCTGAGAACTTATAACAAAAGGTTTGAGAGTCAGGAAGTCAGAGCAGGCTTCACTGAGGAAGAAACTTTGAGCTGAGAGCTGAAGGATGCAGAGGAGCAGGGTTGGCCAACAGTGGATGAGAAATGGCAGGTGGAAAGGGCCTGTAGCAGGGAGAGGAAAGCAAAGAATATCAATGTGCTGGAGCAGATGGAGGAGAGAGGTGTGCAGTGAGGCTAGAATGATAAGGTGGGTACAGACCCAGCCCCTAACTGTCCATGCAGGGACTTGTCCTTATCCTAGGAATAATGGGAGCTGCTGGTGGGTTTTCGGCAACGAGAGTGACCAGATTAGATCTGTGTTTTGAAGAGAAACAATACAAACTTCCTGGCTTTTTCTGCTGCACTTGGCTGACTCAGGGGACTGCAGGGTGACTGTTTTTTTCCAAACAGCAGCTCTCTGCATTTATAGGAGGGAAGTCCAGGCATGTCCACTCAGGGGTGGGGGTGGGGGCCCTGCTAGAGGCACAGATGAAAATGAACAGCGGGAGGCTTTCTGGGACAGGCACTAGGGCTGTTAGTTTCCTCTTCTTTGCTTTCAGCCAAACTCTCAGAAATATTTTCTCAGTGTCTCCAGGAAGCAGAGGTATAATTAATTAAGAGCAGCCATAAAAGCCCTCATAAACCTTTTGATCTGAAGTTTCTTGGGCCTCATCCTCACAATGATACTTTAGCAAGAGTGGGTCAGGCTAGGGCAGCTCAGTGGCTCTGCTTTCTGGGATCTTTTCTCCTGGTGGGGTCTTCCCTCTCCCTTGTCTCCTCTTTCTCTGTGCCCTTGGAGACCTAAGAGGATTAGGAGGCAACCCAAGATGGGACAAAGGAAGCTCAGGCAGTGAAATCAGGGAACAAGAAAGAAAGAGAGTCAGGAAGGAAGAAAGGATTCACTGTAGCAAATGTGGGACCCGTGGGCAGGAAGAGTGCCAGGAGACCTTCAGTTCTGGTTCTAGGCTTCATTCTCCACCTCCCCAGCTCTTTGACCTCAGAAAGATAGCAAAACAGCTCCACTGGCCTCCAGGTCCTCATCAGCACATAAGGGATTCCCCAAGGTTGCTCACAATTGTGGGCGTGGCCTGGGTGGGGTGGCTGTGAATAAAGATGGTGCGACTTCCTGTGGAGGATGAACATTACCAGATGATCGGTGAGGAAAAGCTGTTATTTTTATATTGAAACAAATGTTGACATTTGGCTTAGAATGCAAATGTATACTTTTTATAAAAAAAGATACAAAAAAGCAATGTCAAAAAAATTAGTTCATGCTTTTTCTCCTATGGTTCAGGGTATTTGAGTGGGAAAAGTTGAGAGGTACTGGGTTGGGAGGCACTTGAGGATGCCCTCCAGCACTTCCGTGTTAGGATTCTTTGGTTCTATAATAAAGATCAAGGAAAAAGAGGATTATGCAATATGTGGACAATAAATGGATTTGGGTAACCCTTTTAGGTTTCAGAAGAGGGTATTAATGTGGGTGGTGAGAAAATGGAGCTGGTGAGAATTCAGCTGTGCCCTACATTCTCTCACACCCGGGCTTTGAAACCTCCTTTCCTCTCCCAGGAAAGCCCAACCCTTCCTGGGAGGCTCTGTCACTTCATTCTTTCTTCCTGCCCCGGTCTTCCACTGTTGACTTGGTACTGTCCTGTCCCATAAGACCTCATAAGACCTCACATACAGTTCAAATTTTGCATTGACTAATGTATGGTATTACTGTTTTCTTGTCTTACCATGTTAATCTGCTTAATCCTTCATATTGTTTGGAGAATGTGAACCATGTGTCAGCATGAACAAGCCCTTCATGACCTACCCTTGCTTTTTCTCTTCTTTATGTTCTGTAAATTTGGCCTGGACTTTGGGAATGCCTAATGACTGGTAGTTCCTTAAAAGGGCCCTGTTGTCTCCTGTACTGTCTGTTCCTGATTCCCAAAACATTGTTTTCTGGGATGTCGTTTTATTTTTGTCCACACGAAGAATTTTGCTTTATCCTTCTCAGTTGCCATTCTTTGAAGAAGGTTTTTTTGGCCTCTCTTGACTCCCCTCCAACAGATTTTATGCTCCCCAGAAGCACCTCTACATCAGTATCTGTCTCGTTTCCAATGTTGTTAGTTGGCTTGTCTTCAGAGTAGACGGTAGTTCATGAAGACCAAGAGAATGTGCCCTGGACACAGCACAGTGTAAGCCCACAGCAGTAAATGGCAGTTGAATGAATAAATGCCTAGATGAAAGAAAATAAATTAAAATCATATCATAAATGCCCCCTCCTCCACATTAATCCATGAAAAGAGGTTAATTCTGGATTCTCAAGGTTGTAAGGAAAATTCTTTGCAAGTGTGCATTAATTAATTTCATCATTCACTCATCTTTTGACTCACCTTATGAAACACCTACTACTCATTCATTAATTTATTCAATGTGACTTGCACTAGCTGCTAAGAATTCAGCCTAAACCAACAGACAAGTTTCCTTTCTTCAAGATCTTTATGTTATAATGAAAGGAAAAAGAAATAAAGAAAATATTTACCATGTCAAATCCGATAGACATTTTGTGAAGGATGAAACAGAAGACCAGAGGTCAGATCACCGAGGGCATTTTAGGTCACTGTAAGGTGTTTTCTCTGAGTGTGCAGAGGAGTGGCTTGATCTCATTTATGCTTTAACAGGCTCACTCTGGCCACTGGGTTGTGGCCAGAGGTAGAGGGGTAGAGGTGGAAACAGGAGACCAGTTGAGAGTCTACTACCTCTAAAAGAGAGAAGAAGTCATCTTGCACCAGAATGATAGCAGTGGATGTAGTTGAAAATAATGAGACTCTTGGTACATGTAAAGGGACAGCCCAAAATCTCTGCTAATGGACAGAATATAGGTTATGTGAGAGAGAGGACACAAGGATGACTCCAAGGATTTTGGCCCGAACAACAAGCAGAATGAAGTTAACAGAGAGGGACGAGATTCTGGGAGAGTCAGTTCAGTAAGGAAGACCAGGTGTTTGGTTTGGACAGCTCAGTTTGAGATACTCACTGGGCACGTAAGGGACAGACAATTGGAGATATGAGTGTGGAACTCAGGGAAGAGGTCCCAGCTGAGATGAGAATTTGGTACCACTTACCTACAGGTGTAAGGTAAGGCCTGGAGACTACATGAGGTCACCTAGGGAGTGGACACAGAAGGGAAGCAGCCAAGTCCTGAGCCTTAAGGCACTGCAGGCAGGGTGTTGGGGACATGAAGGGGAACCAGGAAAGAGACGGAAAAGGAGCATCCGGTGAGGTGAGAGGAGAACGGAGAGGCAAATACACAGGGCTGGAAGGAAGGAAGGGGAGAAGTGCCAAGATGGATAGGGTGGAGACTGACAAGTGTAAAGAAAAAGGAAAAGGAAAAAATCACGGGGGCTTAGAAGTTCATAACAATTTTCTGGAAGCAAATCTATTTGTAGGCATGCTTAGTATAATTTGCAGATATATGGAAGAAATTAATTTTAAGAAAACTATTTTTATCTTGAAAAAGAGGAAAATAAAATTTATTTTCACTTTGGCGAGTCCAAAAAAAGAGTACCCTGACTCAAATATGTCCACCAATTTATATCTTCACAAGAATAAAATTCACTTCAAAAACATCATTCCAGGAATGTCAATTGCCTAGAAAACCATCAGTTTGACTATGTTGGCCAGGAAACATCGAAGAAAAGCCACAGGAATGGTAAACATTGAAAAAGATTCTGAAGTGACTAAACACCGCCCAAGTGTGTTATGGAAAGTGTTTGTGGTTGTGCCATGGCCCAGCTCTCCAGAGGTGCCCCCTTCTGTGAAGCTTCCTCCTTCTCTGAGTGGGTGGGACTTCCTGCTCCGAACTGGCTGGCCTTAATCCAGGACTGATTCCAGTGGCACTTCCTGTCAACTCTCCATTTATCTATCTACAAATTGCACAGAATGTCAATGCTGGATTAGTAGTGTTATTTGAAAATTAGAATAGTGTATTTGGAATTTGATAGTTTGAAATACATATTGTAAATTCTAGCACAACTACTAAAAAAAAGATAACTTATATGTTAAGGAAGGAGAGAAATGGACTCATATGGCTTGATTAAAATGACAACAAGCTTCTGCTTGTTGGAGTGGAGGAAAAACACAGAAACAAAGAATAAGGGTGACAAATAGTAGATAACAAATATGGTACATATTAATTCAACTACAGTTGTCCCTCAGTATCCATGAGGAATTGGTTCCAAAATCATCAATCAACTGAATGTAGTTGGTATATATCAGCTACATCATCCAATAACAGTAGATCACACACTCTTTTCAAGCTCACAAGGAACATTCACCAAGATAGACCACAATCAGGGTCATAAAATATGCAAATTTAAACGAATCTAGATCACATAGGTTTTCTCTGAGGCCACAATGAAATTAAATTAGAAGTCATTATTAGAAAGATAACTGGAAAATTCCCAAATGTATGAAGATCAAACAACACACTCTTTAATAACACATATGTCAAAGGAAAAATATCAAAGAAATTTAAAAATATGTTTAAGTGAAAATGAAAACACAATTTATCGAAATTTGTGGGACGCAGCTTTAGCAGTGTTCAGAGGGATATTTTTAGCACTGAATGTATGCAATAGAAATATGGCATGTAATCTAAGTTTCTACCTTAGGAAACTACAAAAATAAAAGCAAATTAAATTCAAGGCAAAGAGAAAAAATAAACAACAAAAATTAGAGCATAGATCAATGAAACTGAAAACAAGAAATCAATAGAGAAAAATGAATGAAACCAAAAGGTGAATGAAATCAACAAACCTCTAGCCAGGCTAAGAAAAAAGGAGAGGATACAAATGACTAATATCAGAAATTAAAGAGGGGACATCACTACAGACTCATGGACATCAAAAGGATAATAAAGAAATAGCATAGACAACTCTATGCACACAAATTTGATGGTATAGACAAAAGAGACCAATTACTTGAAAAACAAAATCTGCCAAATTTACAAAAGAAGAAATAGATAATCTGAATAAGACTATATCTATTGAAGAAATTGTATCAATAACTAATAACCTTCCCCAAATTGAAAGCACCAGGCCCAAAGGGGTTCACTGGTTAATTCTACCAGACATTTAAAGAGGACATTGTACTAATTATCTACAGTCTGCCGAGGGGATACTTTCTAGCTCATTCTGAGGCCAGCAATTACCTAATGCTGAAAAAGACATTATCTAAAAAGAAAACTACAGACTAATATCTCTCATGACCATAGACGAAAAAATACTCAACTAAATTTAACAAATCAAATCCAACAATGTGTACAAAATAATTACACACCACAACCAAGTGAAATTTATCTCAGGAATGCAAAGCTGGTTCAACATTCAAAAATTAATTAATATAATGCATCTCAAAAAGCTAAAAAAAATCACATGATCCCATTAATCAATAATTGTGGAAAAAGTATGTGAGAAAAATCTATCGCCCATTCACCATAAAAATGTTCAGTAAACTCAGAACAGAAACTTAAAGCTTCCCTACTAAGACCAGGTACAAGGCAAAACTATCCCCTCTCACCCCTTCTTTTCAACTTTGTACTGGAAGCTGTAGCTAATGCAATCTGACATAAAAAAAAAAAAAGGAAATAAAAGGTAAATGGCTTGGGAAGGAGGAAATAAAACTGTCTTTCTTTGTAGATGGCATGATTGTCTATGTAGAAAATTGGATAGATGTGACAAAAACCTCCTGGAACTAATGAGTGATTATATCAAGGTTGAGAATGCAAGGTTAGTATGCAGACGTCAACCAACTTCCTATACACCAGCAAAGAACAAGTGGAATTTGAAATTAAAAGCATAATATTATTTGTGTCAGCTGTCAGCACTTCTCAAAATAAAATAGTTATATGTAAATCTCACAAAACATGCACAAAATCTATATGAGAAAAACTAAAACTCTGATGAATGAAATCAAGGAAGAACTAAATAAATGGAGAGAGTCCAGATTCATGGATAAGAAAACTCAACATTGCCAACATGTCAGTTCTTTCTAAATTTATTCATAGGCTCGATACAATCCCAATCAAAATTCTAGCAAGTTATTTTTTGGATACTGCCAAACCAATTCTCAAGTTTATGGGGAGAGTCAAAAACCAGAATAGCCAACACGATTGAAGAAGTTGGAGGAATGATATTGCTTGATGTCAAGACTTACCATAAAGCTACCATAATAAAGACAGTGTGGTATTGGGTAAAAAACAAGCAAATACATCAGTGGAACAGAATTAGGAGCCCAGAAATAGATCCACATAAGATAGTCAAGCGATCTTTGCCAGAGGAGCAAAGTCAAAGCAATAGAGAAGAGTGTTTTCCACAAATGGTGCTGGAACAATTGTCATCCAATTGCAGATACATGAATCCAAACACAGATCTTGTATCTTTCAAAAAATAACTCCGAGTGTATCATAGATCTAAAGGTAAAGTGAAAAAATTACCTTCAGCATGATGTTGACATTTTAGATACAACACCAAAGGTATCATCTCCAAAAGAGATAGTGGGTAAACTGGACTTCATTAAAATGAAAATTTTAAGCTCTGGGAAAGATAATGTCAAGAGAATGAGAAGACAAGCCATAGACTGAGATAAAAACGTCACAAAAGACAGATCTGATAAAGATGGTTGTCCAAAATAAAAAACTCATAAAATTCAATAATAAGAAAGCAAACAACCCCATTAAGCAATGGTCCAACTGCCTTAATGGATACTTTATAAAAGAAGATATACACATGGCAAATAAATATATGAAAAGATGCTCCACATCATATTTCATCAGGAAATTACAAATTAAATAAGTGAAATAATATGATAACTAGAATGATTCAAATCTAGAATACAGACAACAGCTAAGGCAAAGATGTAGAACAATAGAAATGCTTGTTTGTGGCTGCTGGAAATCAAAATGGCACCACCACTGGAAGATGATTTGGCAGTTTCTTATGAAACAAAGCGTACTTTTATAAAACCACCGAACAATTATGCTCCTTGGTATTTACCTAAAGAGCTCAAACACTTATATTCACATGAAAATCTGCACACAAATGTTTATAGCAGCTTTATTCATATTTGCCAAATCTTGGAAGCAACTAAGATATATTTGAGTGGCTGAATGGACAGATAAACCATGGTACATCCATAACTGGAATGTCATTCATCACTAAAAGGAGACAAGATATCAAGTCACAAAAACACAAAGAGAAAACTTGAATGCATATTAATAAGTGAAAAAGGTCAATCTTAAAAGGCTACATATTATATGATTCCCACTCTATGAGATTCCAGAAAAGGCAAAACCATATAGACAATAAAAGATAGGTAGTTGCCAGGAGCTGGGGGTGGGGCAGTGAATGAATGAACCACCCCCTCAGTTTAGAGCTGAATTCCCAGCACTCTGCTAGCACCAGGTGGAAAATGGGAAACCAAAGATTCCCATCCTTCCCTCAAGAACCTTAGAGTCTAGAAGATAGTATAAAGAGAATATTCCACTTTGAAAGGGCAGCTTTGAAAGAGCACTCCTTCCCAGTGGAGGGAAATAAAGGTATTGGCTGAAGCTATTTAGCTTGTCAGAAGGGGAATAGGTCTCTCCCCTCCCAGTCCAAAGAATTTCTCAAACATTCTACTGTTCCAAAGCAATCTTCTTTTAGGTGCTCTTAGGCATCTTAATTTTCAAACTCAGTTATAAAAATTCCATTTCATTACAATTTTTCAATCCCTGTTTTGCTTAGTGACTGTGTGCATCAGAATCACAGATCAGAAATCACATGTTCATAAAGCAAGTCCCCTGATCCCACCCCCTAGAAATTCCCATGTTTAGGCCTGTGGTGGGATCTAGAACTTGAATATTTACCAAGTGCTTGGTGCTCATGTTATTAGTCCACAGGCCAACTTTGAGAAACATCCTTTCAATTTCTTAGTTGTTCTAGAATCCTGTGGTCTTTGTAAGAGGATCTGCCATAGGGAATTCAGAAAGTCTTACTTCAAAAACTCCTTCATCTATCATTTTCCATATTCCTTGTGTATGTGGACTGCAGTCCTAGCTGGTCTTTCAAAGTGGAATATTCTCTTTATACTATCTTCTAGAGTCTAAGATTCTTGAGGGAAGGATGGAAATCTTTGGTTTCCCATTTTCCCACCCAGTCCTAGCAGAGTGTTGGGAACGACCAACTTATAGGATAAATGAGGAGTGAGTGAATCGTCGACTGACGGAAGGAATGTTCTGTGAATCGTCTTCTCAAAGATGTAAAGCAACAGAAGCATAATTCTTAGACTCCTGCTCTACATTGTCTCTTTCCCTTTTGCATTTTGTTGGTTGGCTTTGGGCCTTAGTGACTTCGTATCCTGGGGGCCAGAAGAAATAGAAGCACCAAGGTCATTGGAAGAGTGTCTTTCACAAGGATGTAGCCTGCTTATCAAGAGGTTGCAATTTGCTTTCCTGGGTAATTCCTTGAAGGAGGGGCCAATCTCCTTCACCTGAAGCTGAGGGAGTCTTCGTTTATATTCTGAATGATGGCCATCTGGGGAGATAAAATAATTTACTTCTATGATTTTGACTTTTGTGGGATTGGTTATTCTCCAAGTGTAACAGAAAAACAGGGGAGGGCTGAGCCAGCTGGTGGAATTTAAACATTTGTTGAATGTTTACAACTGTAGGATAATTTATTTATTTATTAATTTGTGCTGAGGATTGAACTCAGGGACTTCAGTGCACTAAGTACATGCTCTACTACTGAGCCATACTCCTGTTTTAAAATATTAAAACATTCAATTGTTGTAACCGATTGACCTTATTAACTTCTATCCTTCTATTCCATGGTCCCCACCATCACAAGTTCCAGTACTATTGTTATCGGCATCACCACGGTCTCCCCCATGACCCCTGACCACTACCATCACTGTCTCTCCAACCATCCTCTTCCTCCTCCCTGTCCTTGCTCTTTGGTAAGTGTCTTTTTGTGATGCATGTCACCCTAAGGGAGGCCCTCTGAGATCTGTCTGTACATTCTGTGCAGCTGAGCAGGGTGGTCGAGAGCTGGAAGAGACAGGTATGTGAATGAAAACTGGATATAATATGCTGTGCACACTTCAGACCTTATTTTATTTTTGTTGATACAAGAAGATGAAAGTTAATGGTTGTTTTATACCTATTCTTCAAATATCTATAAAACCAGTTAATATTCCTTATGGTTAGCAGCACACACCACCCTATAAAAATACCTCAATATATCAGACAATAATATTAAATTATGAAATCCTCTAATTTGCATTTATATAAGATCTTACACACCGCCACACTTCCCACAGTAGTGTTGTAAGTTATCCTCTTTGTACAGGCTCTAGCTTGGAGGAAACTGTCTCTGGCCATGTTGGGTCCAAGGGGATACCATGAACAACATGGAGGAAACTGAACTGAGCCAGTTTCCTGGAGCCAGAAGAGGGACTGAGGAAGCTTCCAGGACTCTTCCCGAGCCTCCAGCCTGGTGCAGATCACTCTGCCTTCTAGTTCTGACCATCATGGCCTTTGTAGGAGGCCATCTCCCTTTGTAGGAAACCTTGGACATCCATGCAGGGATTCCAGCTGGGCTTCTTCCTCTGGAGGATGGAGACAGGCGGTTGCTATGGAAGCCACAATCACCAAGCATCCCAGAGATGCCCGGGATGATGAGGGCCGTGCCACAGAGCCCTGGCTTCTGCAGTGCTATGTGGGGGATAATCAGAACAGGCCTTGACACATAATAAGACTCAATAAACATTGTTGAATAAATGAACGGTTCTGCCAAACAGAACACGTGTTGTTTAGCTTTTCCATGTATTGATTTATTTTTAGATGTAAATTTATACAAATATTTATATGTAGTTCCATAGTTAAATGTAAGTGTTTTCTTTTTTCCTCTTTTGCTTTCCTACTGCTTCTGTTTTGCTATTCTCCTTCCCCTGAAACTCTGGCCCTCATGCTTGATCACACTCTCTGGGCTGCGCACACCCAGAGCCCAGACACTGCAGAGGGGAGAAGAAAGTCCTGGCTTAGGAACATTCTGGGAGCAGGCTCGGGGGGGTCAGAGTGGGCCCTTCTCCACAGCACAAGCTCTGGAGCACCCTGGACAAAGGGAGGGGCGACTGCCAACTGAAACTCTGCTTTTGCATGGTGACATAGGCCTGTTTGCTTATTCCTCTTCATTCATAGGTGGGAGAAGAGCCGCTGCCGTGGGTTGTGCTGGGGCAAAGGGCTACTCTACCGAGGCAGGAGCACAGGGGACACACATGTGACGGCCTCCCTGGCTCTGATGTTCAAGAGAGAAGGTCTTTGTGTCCCCCTGCCCTCAACACCCTGCTGAAGCTTGGTCTGACCTCACTGGTCACCTTGGCTGGAGACCTCAGGAGCATCAGGCTCACTTAGGACCTGGTGGCTATACTACCTTGCCTGAGCCCTAGCCTGGATGGGATGCAGAACCCCCTTGAGGAAGGCTGAGCATCTGGTGACACACTGGGTAGTCGTGTTAGTGGGACTGCATCAGATGCTGGGGGAAAGATGTGGAGAGTTAATGCAGAGGACAAGCTCGCAGAGCCGCCCTTCTTTCCTTCCACACTCCCTAATCCTCATCTGATTTACAGGATCACAGGAGCTGGGTACTCTCAGCGGTGAGGATTCCTGGGGGAAAAGACAGATGCCAGGGGAAATGGCAGTTGCCCCTGAATGCTGCTGTCTCCAGGTCCCCAACAGCCAGGAAATATCTTCTACTGCTTGGCAGGGGACCTTCTCACAGTCACAGGGATCTTGGCCAAGCTTTTGGTGAATGTGAGCAGATCAGCTCTTCTTCCAGTAAGAATGAGGGGGCACTTCCTGTAGGTGCCATTTCTGGGGCCCTCATTTCTTCCTTAGGTGTCTTTAATTTTCCCCAGAAGAGAATAGCCTACCATCCTCCAAAGGTGGTTCCATCTTCCAGAAAAATGGAGGAAGATGTCTGTTTCATCTCCTCCTCCTGCTTTGGTCTTTTTCTGCTCACGCAATGAAGTTCCTTTCAGACTTTTCTGGATGTTTTTCTGGGCCTCCATCCCATTATCATCAGGGACAATGACATGAAGTTGATTTCAACTATGGAACTCCCAAATTATGAGATTATTTTACAGCAGAGTCTTGGTATCTGCAGATTGAACATTTTCAATTTCAGGGTTTGTTTTCCATCCCAACATCCATTACAGGCAGAGTTTGCCATGTTGGTATATGCTGATGTCATTCGGGCACTGGTGCCACCTACACACATCTCTACACTGCTTTGTTGTTATCTACTGATTGCTGGGCTTCTGAGGGGAGAGCATGACTCTAGGATTCTTAAGAGTGTCACAACATACAAGCCAACTGCATTCTCTCAGCTTCTGCAGAAAACATGGAAAGACAAAACAAACAAGCAACCATTCAAGGGCATCCCTTTACCCCCACCAGCCAATCAAAAGGACCCTGATGTCTCAAATGCAAAATCCTGGAAGTCTTGGGGCACTCGTATAGGCTTGGAACATAAGTTTGAATGTCCTAGAGGGATTTTTCTGGTCCTTTTGGTTATGATTTTGGATGGAGTCCCAGATCCAAATTCCATTAAATATACATGATAGTGAATTGAGCTGTGAGGAGGATCGGGAGGGTGGGTTTTACAAGTCTGTGCAAAGTGATAGGCATGTTCAGCAGGAGGCAGAGGGAGGGGCAAAAATCCCATGAGTGAACATCAAGCTGATCTAAGTTATTAGCTCAGACATTTGCTCTAGAAAGTATCTCTTTCGTTCTCTCCTACGATTCTGTTTCTGACATATAAACAAGATCCTGGGAAGTTTTAACAGATGAAATACCTCTGGGCAGAGTTTACTTTGTTGATATGATTTGGATGTGTTCTGTTCATAGTGAGCAGCAGGGTATTGATCTGATCAGCTGTGAGTCGGAAATGCTGAGATTCACCCTTCTTTTATCTCCTGAATAATGGGAACCATTTGTGATGTCTACAAACTAAATTAACCTTTCCTGGATGAGAGAGCTTCTTTTTTTGAGTCCTGCCTTTGAACAAGTTCAGACGTAACCCGAGAAACAATTTAAGCCATTCATTCCTTCAGAAATAATGTATTGAGTAGGTTAGGCATGATGACAATAAAAAGATCTAAAGGTATGAAACTGTCATTAAGGTTTACTAGGGTTCTCTTGAAAATATCACACGTGTCCAACGATCTTTAATGGAAAACAAAAATATTTGGACAATTTAATGAAAAGTCATTCAAAAGGGACATTTGACTATAGTAGAAAAATTAGTTGTCAGGTAGAATTTTCTCCTTTCCTGTCGGCTCCTCGGTCTCACCCACTGGCCCTTGGGGTGAGGTGAAGGAAGATGGAATTGAATTGCGTTTCCTCTGGGGGGGAGTGGTCTTAAGGATTTTTCTGTTTTTGTTTTTGTTCCTGGAACAAGCCTTCCTGGATTTCTACTTCACCGGCTCTCTTTCTATTTATTTGTCTCGACTTTCTTCATCTTTTTCACTGAGAAGGACAGGGAGACATAAAAGTAGAAGAAGATGAGAGAGCAAGAGGAGAGAGAGGGAACACTTCCAGTAGCGGCTGAGACTGGAGATCAGAAAGCCAGGTCTGTAACCAGGATGGAGCTGGGACAGTCAGATCTGGGGATGGAGCATTGGATTGGCCCTGAGCAGTCCGCAGCTGGAATGGCTGGACAGGAGGAGACAGGGTGGAAAGGCAGAGGTGGGCGGGGCTGCTTAGGTTTGGAGTGGCATCTTCAGGTTTGGAAGGTGTGAGAGGAGAGAGGGGAAAGGGAAAGAAAAAAGAGGCAAGGGAATGAAGGGGCCTCTGCTCTGACTTCTGCTGCTTATACCTCCTGCTTTCTCCAGCTGGGTCATTTTCCAATTGCTTTGCTATAACCTATTGTCTCTTCTTCCAGGGACCCTTTGGACCTCCTAAGTGCCGCGGGCATCCTTGCTCAGTGTCTCAATGCTTGTCAGTGCACCATGTGCAGTCGCTTCTTTCCTGTGGATGCCATCAGGAGCCTGCAACCTTTCCAAGGGAAGGGGACTCATCCATCCTGTGCTCCCCGCTATTCCAAGTACAATGCTCAACTCAGACTATGTGCTCATGAATATCTGATGAGAGAATGTCAAATAAATGTCAGGCCCTGATGTATGTTGCTGGAAAAGGAAATGCATCAGCCCTTTCTCCGAGAAAATAAATTCCTGTCATAAGACTTCTGCCCCATAATGCTTCATATATCACCGGGCAAGGCGCGCCGGCTCCTGTCCATTCATTTGTATTTCCTCACTGACCTGGCAGGGCTGG
>PVHX01019776.1:0-12214 GCA_004024805.1 Geosciurus inauris
AGGCAATAATGATACAATCGGAATGCTCATAGGAGTCAGCCTTAAAGGGGAGATTCTGAATACCTAAATTCCGCAGCTTTATAAATAGTTATACTACATCACAACTACAACTCACAAAATGGTCAAAAATACTTTTTAAACATACATAATTGAATACCACATTTATGGCAAGCTAAGGAAGAAGGAAGAAAATTTCCAGGAGCTCAAAATCCTGACGAGTATTGCCCTCAGAGAGCTGTCTACACGGTCAGTCATTTTTGCCAAGCAGTGAAGATACAAATAGGAGCTCCAAGTCAGTAACACCCACACAGACTTCATACATACAACTGTGTGAATCATGTCTTTCACTTTTCTATTTTATGATGCTTTGACATGGGGGTAGGGGTTGCTAATCCTGGAGAAAGTGCCTATTTGAGGAATCTTATTATCAACCTCATACTTTTTGACAATCATTTTCCAAGCCTGTGTGCCCCCCCCCCCAATACCTGAAGAAAACCAAAATCCCCAGACATTTTATAACAACCACTTAGACAAAACCTACGAACACACAATGAATTTTTGGCCAACAAAATTAGGCAGAATGATATACCAGTGCTACAGAGCACAGGCCTGCCAGGAAGCTGAGAGCGCCACAGCAGTCCTTTCTCACCATTCTTGTGATCACGCCAGTGTAGCAGACTTGAGTTATTACAAGGGACAGGAAAAGGGAACATGCGCAAGACGACTATGGCACACCTCTTTGGCCCTGTTTTACGGGGGGGATTCCAGCAGAGTTTTCACAGAGTCTCCCTCAGGTCTACTTCTTGACTTTTGGCTGCCAGCTGTATTACATCAGCCTTTCAGGTCCCCTCTATGCATAACAGCTCTAGGTCACTTTGGCCCATGCTGACCAGTTCTAACTGGAACCTCTCTCATAGATCTCTTTGGTTAGAGAAAAATGTCCTTATCTCCTTGAGTTCTGGGATCTGGTCTGTGTAAGGGTCACAAAAGTACCCTCCACCCCACCCTTCAAGGTAACTTGTATTCTTATCAACACTTTGGGTCTGCATTTCTCCTTCAGATAACAGGTTGCTTGCTAAGGAATGTAATATATCCTGTTGACTTAAGGCAGGCAAAGCTACAGGTAATTCGTTTAAAAGAAAGCATGTCAGGGGTTAGCACAGTGGGTCCACTTTACAGAATTATTACCTTAACCTTGTATTCCCACCATTCCATGACTGTTCCCTATCACCAGAAAAAAAATAAATAAATCTTCAGAACCATGAAGTCCTGAGATAAAGTTCAGATCCATCACTGATTATTACAGAGCTTTGAGTTTCAGCATTTGGAATGTTTTGGACTTTAGAAGATTATGTCATACACATACTGTGTATTACTTGAAAATGTCATCAGAGTGGTCTAGGAACAGCCAATAATCAAACACATTAATATTTCTAATGAAAACATTTCAACACTCATTCTAAGTAGTGTAGGCAAAGGCTATGAATAGTCTCACATCAGTGTAGTTCAGGTTTTGAGGCCAAACAAGTTACAAAAACCCTACTGGTTTTCAAAGCACCTTGGATGTTGGGCCTTGGCATTTTTTTGCCTCATACGTAAAGAAGGATTAAATGGGGGAAAGTCTTTAAAGTACACATCAGCTCTCTAGCATGTAGAGAGCACCCAGTAGATTCTCTTCCCCTCTCAATAAACAATAGACTTGAGGAAGCAAATAATTTTATTTAGTACACATTTGACTTGTTCCTAAAAATAATTGATAATAGGTTCTTCCATGAACTACCACCACAGTGGTAACAAAGGCAATACTTCTATTTTATATAAATCATAATTATTAATAACTGTATTTAAACAGGAAGATTAATTTCACTCAGAAGAAATGGCAGGCTTAAAGAATAACACTTTACTAACTGATGCACTTCTGTACCATATTTATTATTAGCAGCTTCTCACTAAGCACTGAACGATCATTTGAATTAGCTACACCTCAAACCTTGTCCATGGACGAAAATAGCTAACTTGCTGTTCTCCGAGTGTGTGTGTTATATATAAATTTAATACAGAAATATGTATGCTTAGGACTGCATAAAAGAAAAATAAATTCTTCCCTTGGAAACTAGCCATTCTAATAAATTCAACTGTTTGTGAAGAGCAGTGACTTGGACAATGATCTCTGACTACTGCCTCATGGCTGCATTTGCACTAAGACCTGCACTTCCTATACAAAGGTGCAGGTCAAGATTGCCCAGTTGCTATGGTGACACCCAACCTGAGGAAACTGCGCAAAGGCACGAAGTTATATCAGTCTGGACCTTGAGCTCAGACACCAGCTCCCAGGGATATAGAATTCTGAGCATAAAAGATAACCCTAATGTCTCACCAGTGCTATGTCCCTCAGTCTGCATGCTTTGCAGAAATTTTCCCACAAATAACCTTTTGATGACAAAACCTACATAATGAATGTACTGAGCTAGCTCTAGGTCACTGCTCCTCCATCAGAGCACAGTGTCCCACCTGATCCCAGCTTTCTCTATATACATATTTGCATTTTCTCAATCCCCCATTGTCCCTCAATGGTTTCTGAAATTAATGGCTTTAGCAGAGAGGTTGTGGCAACAGTCTTTCTTTACACTGCTAAACTTTCTAAATGAGTAGTCTGGCCCACTTTATCCACTACTCTGACACTCATTCTTTTTCTAAGTCCTTCTGTCCCAGAGTCTAATTGATATTGCCCCTAAAGGTTGCTAAACTCAGTGATCTTCCTCTTTTCTCAAACCTCATTAAAGCACTAGGCACTGCTAGGTAATTGCTCCTTTGGCTTCAGAGATATTAATTCCCCTGCACCTGTGCACAAGTAAGCCTCTGTGTGTGGCCAGGTCCTCTTGTTTCCCACAACCTATCCTTCTCCCCATTTCCCCTCCCACTCCTGAGGATATTCCATTGTTTTATCACTATCTCCGAGTTCCACTTAAGGTTTTCTCTCCTGGAGAACTCAACTTCATTCTTAACTTCTACAGAACCGTGGTCTATTTTCTCAGAATTTCTATGTTTAATCCATCCCATAAGACCAACATTACCAATTGTTTATTGGACATGGCTGCCACTCAAATTTTTTCACAAATTAATCATTCTTCGTGTGTGTGTGGGGGGGGGTTGGTACTGGGGATTGAATTTAGCAGTGCTCTACCACTGAGCCACATTCCCAGTCCTTTTGTGATAGAGTCTCACTAAATTGCCCAGGTTGGCCTCAAACATGTGATACCCCTACCTCACAGTCTTGAGTCACTGGGATTACAGGTTTGTGTCACCATGCCTGGCCCAAATTAATCATTCTTTACCCAATATATTTCATATTCCTGAAATAACACACTGTTTTCCCAGTAAGCCAAGCTCAAACCCCAGAGTACCCTTGGACTTCTTCCTCTTCTCTGTTCCCAGCATGCAGGCAGTTACAAAATCCTGCTGGATACTCCCAGAGAACTTTCACACACACACTATTTTTACTCTCACTGACTTTAGCTTTTCACTGTGTATATGCTGAATTCTTTAACAACCTCCCAACTCAATCTTTTATAGTACCTTCGGTCTTTTTTACAATAGCCTTTTCACATGGCAGTTCCATATTAATTTTAATTTAAAAAGATAAAAAAAAAACAAAAAAAAACTAACTATCACTCCCTACCTTAAAACAAAACAAAACTCTTCACTAGTTTCCCATTCCCTGAAAAGTAAAAGTTAAATTCTTATTTGTCATTTAAGGGCTCCATAAATATGGGCCAACCTTAATTTGTGGTTTTAACTGCCACTATACCTACATTGTATGCCAAGCAAATCAGTCTGGTATATAAGCTCTGCCTATGCTCATGTCCTTCCCATATGTAACAATAACAAAATTACTAGAGAACAAAAATATCCATAACTTTGAAAACATCTATTCTGGTGAACCTGTCTGAAGACAGGTGTTTTGTATGAATTAGCTAAAAAATCGTGAAAGAACATTATCTTGAATTTTTAACACAGACTTAGAAACTTATGTAAATTGACCAAACGTGGAAAGGTAGTTCTCTGTACTAACAAGAAATAGGACATCAAAATAAGACTGGCATCTTTCCCTAGCAGTAGTTACAGGCTATTCACAATTCTTATGCTATTACAGTGAACACAGGTCCTTTTTCTTTGTAATGTGTGTGAACACATTCATAAGGTAGATTCCTAAAAGCAGAATTACTGGATCAAGCAATACACAACTGTAATTTTCACAGCCACTACCAAATGGCCATGTGTTCTTTAAATGCCCACTTCAAGTCAAGTGCTTATTGCAGCACCTCTGCCAGGCCTGCCGATGGCTGGCATAGTTCTCCACCTGAATATCCCTGGGGCCCATTTCCCAGGAGGCTCTTGACATGTATTTTAACTGCCCAAGCAAGTTGGAGTATGTCCAAAATTCTTTGTACCAGGCAAGGCTTCATTGATAAATTGATTTCTTGGAATTAATCCTAGGAGAAAAAGGCATCTGGTCTTTCTATTCCCCTTTTCTAGGGAAATACAACTCAGAGTTTAACCCACTGTCATCTGATGAACCACAGTGACCAGAACAGTTAACTCTATTAAAATGCTTCTCTATTTTAAAGAGCCCTCCTGCATTAAAGTATAAAGTTTATACTTTTCTTTTTATACTTTATAGTATATAAAAAACAAGTGTCAGAAAGCACTAGGGGGTTACAAAAGCAGACAGAAACTTAAGGGTAATTGCCATTTGAAAGAATGAATGGCAATGGTGAATTTCACATTTTTACAGCTTCTGGCCTGAGGGTAAGCCATTGTCCATTCCATACTGGGCAGGTAAGACTCAAACAGAAAACCAGAGCCCAGAAAAAAATCACAACAGCTGGGAAGTAAGCAGTTAATAAAAGTAAACAAATACATAATCTTTGACTAAGCAATCCCATCCTAAAAGAAATAAAAGTTGATGTTCACAAAACACTGGTACCAGAGAGTGCCAAGCAGCTTTCATAATAGTCATGCTGCTACAATCCAGCATCCTTAACAAAATAGATAAGCCAACTCTTACCTATCTATAATGAAGTGCTACTCAGTAATTAAAAACAAAATATGCAAACACCTATTAATAGATGCAATAGATGAATTTCAAGAGCTTTGTTTTATAAAAAATGCAAGCTACATGATCCCACTTAAGGAAGTCTAGAACAGTCAAAACCAACCTACAGTGGGGGAAAATCAGAACATGGGCTGCCTTGCAGGGAAGATGGGGTGGATGCTTACTGGGAAAAGGCCGTGATAGGAACAGGTTGCATCTGGATGGGGTGAGGAGCAGACAGGTGCTGTGGGAACTAGAACAGTCAAACAATTAAGATGTTTGTATTGCATTGTTTATAAATTTTATCTCACATAAAATAATAAATACTAACTGATTAAAAACATGAAATAAGTTAGATTTGGTGGGCGGGGAGAGGGGTGTAAAAATAGATACATAGTAAGTAAATATAAATTGGTAGGTAATATAAATTAGTAAATATAAATTGTAGGCTCTAGGTGGAGGATCTATGGGAGTTCAGTGTAGAATTTTTTCAGCTTTTCTGTGAATTCTAAATTTCCATAAAATGCAGAAGGAAGGGGGAAAAAAAACCTTCTCTGATAATTTTGTCAAATGTTTAAGCTCCCTGCCAGTTATTTAGTCCCTCGAAAGGGATTCCTTCTGAACAAGTCACATATGTCTCATCTTCAACACTGGGCCAGCTGAGTTTCTGGCCACACTAAGTACATAGTGTTCTAGCTGCTCTAAGACATCAAATGTGCCACCCTCCATTTGGCTCCCTAATCCAAACACAATTGCTGAACTATCCCAGGGCATCTTCTTTCCCCCACACAAGCTCACAGACCATCGATCTCTACAGCTGCATGCCTAGGCCAGAGCCCTTCCTAACCAACAGATGAATCGTTAAGGAAAACTGATGAGAAAATGCAGGCAAAGGAGCATCAGTCCCTACTCTACCCTTGGGCATTAAAATTGTTTTAGCAGCTCTAAAACTCAAGAATTTTCAGAAGGTGGAAATCAAACCTCACACACAGTAAGCTTCTCAGTCTTGGAATCTCCAAACCACCTGAAGCAACATTGGAGGAAATTTCAGAGATACTGATAAAAAGATTGAGCGTGGAATTTCCCTGAGATCCAGAAGTCGTCATGTTGGTTGGAGACTGAATTATAGGACTTTACATCACCACTTAAAATACACCAAAAAAGACTCTCCCTGTATTTAGCAGTATGAATTTACTTTAAATACTAGTCTCTATACCTTGAATATAACACATTTAATAAATAATTTACAAAGCTAAAATCAAATGAAATCCATGCCTAGGTCCCCAAGCGCAAATTCTGTGCAACACAAGTTCTTCTGAAAAGTACTCTATGATCAACCATTCCAGACTCAAATTCAGAGGAAATCTGCCCCATCATTGAATTGGAAGTTATTAGGCATTAAATCATTCATTTATCTAAATAAATAATGATCAATTTTCTTCAGTTATAGTCTATAAAAACCTTTTCATCAACTTTATTAAAAAGTTCTGAAAATCAGATCAGATCATGTTGCAAAGTTTAATTTGCATTATGACCTACTTTTGAACTAGTCAGAATTAACATTTTTCCTACATTTTAAAATTTCAATCATTTAACCTCTATCACTCAATTCCACTGCATTTCTGACAAATATATGCTATGAAATAGTCAAAGATATGTGTTCCAGATATATGAGCATTGTCAAAAGACAGTATATATGAAAATCTAAATAATAAACCCAAATTTAAATAAAAGAGACTATTATTAAATTTTTATTTCTTGGCAGTACTAGGGATTGAACCCAAGGGCACTCTACCAACTAAGCTATAACTTCAGCCCTTTTTATTTTTTATTTTGAGACAAAGTGTTGCTAAGTTGCTGAGGCTGCCCTCAAATTTGTAATCTTCCTGCCTCAGTCTCTCCAATCACTGGGATTGCAGGCATGTGTCATTACACCTGGCCAAGGATGATGATTATTAAAATCACCTCTATATTCAATATAAATAACATACTAAAGGGATATACAATATACACTTTAATTCTGAAATGTTTTTCCATTCAATTCAATAATACTTGAAATATTCTAAAAAATTCATTAACAGGCTTAGATTCTTTTCCCTGAAGGAACATAAAAATCTGATTGTCAGGAAAAAAATAATTTGAAGAAATACAGGCACACACAGAAAACCCCTGCACTCCCTTTAAAATCCCACAGAGCAAGAAAAGTACACATACCTGCATTCAGATTAACCAGGAGCACAAGCTCAGTTCACTGGCCTAATGACCACAATATACACTCTACTTACTGTGGAGAGAAAACGTACTTTGCACCTACTATGTAGAAAATCCTCACAGGCCCAGCAAAGGTGTCAGAAGTAGAAATGGTACCCAGGGATTGAGTCTCAGGTCAGAAAGACCAGACAGAGATGTAAAAGACATCTATGGTGCCAGACAAGAGGCTGGGAGAGCAAGGATGGCTGCTGAAGAATGGACAAATCATGGGTAGGGAAAATCCAACAGCTTAAGTGAAACTGTGGCTTCACAACTGAGTCAGTCTGAGGTACTCTAAACAATATTTGCTATGCAGACTCAACTTTAGAGATTATGAAATGAATTATCTAGAGTGGATCCCAGGACTTCAGTATTTCTTAAATATTGTCTAAGTGATTCTAATGTGTAACCAGGAGGAACCACTACAGATGTTAGTCTTGAAAAAAAAAAAAAAAAAAGGTAAAATAATAACTGGATTGACTGAAGTGCACAGTTGTGGCAAAGATGATCAGGGACAAGCCTAAGCACAGGTGGACAAGACTAGGCCCCACCAAGGCATCAGAAGAGAACAAGGTCCAGAATAGAACAACTGAGTGTTAAGCCATTTAATGGATAAGAGAACTGAAATACCATAATAATCTTCTGTTTGAAATCCCTACAGCTCCCAGCAGAGGGCTCCTTCAGAATGTTTAGCTGATTCACACATGAGGCTTTGTCTTTCTTCTCAGCCTGCTCTTGCCTCATTTCTTTGCTGTTTGACCACTCTCTCCAGGTAGTAGAATAATTTCCAAATCCCTGAAAAATCACGTTGTTTTATCTTCTTTGGTTTGGTAAATTTTATTTCCTCTTTGTAAAATATCCCCTTTCTCCCTCTTACCCACCTCTTCATTTCTATGCTTTCTCATTTACTTAACTCCTATTCATCCTTCCAAACTCAAGCCAAATATCACCTACTCCAGGAAGCCCTTCGCACCACCTCTTCCAGCTCTCACACCTCCACAGTCCCAATGCCACTCACATCTGCCTAGCGTAGCAAATACACACAAATGCATCTGTCTCCCCACCTCCACTGTAAGCCCTTTGAAAACAGGGACAATGCCTTCCTCCACTTTATGTTCTAAGTTCCTAGGACAGTGCCTAGCACACAAGTGGCTTGAGAACTGTTCCTTCAGTAAGCAACAGATACATGGTTAGCGAAGAAACATGAGGGGAATCTCCTGACATCAAGTTTATTTTGTCTATCTCACACAGCTCAAGGAAACCTTGCTATTTGCTTATATTTCAAGATTATTTTGAAGCTTCATCATTTAGTTCCAAGTACAATGAAAATGGCTGAGTATTCTAAGGGCCCTATTGAAAGAGGACTAATAACCCAGAAATGTATGCCTGTCCTGGGTATTATAATTAAATACTCTAAATATTTCTCCAAAAACAACTCTGGAAAATACCAGGAACCTTAATGAGCAGGGGAATCAGTTTCTAATTCAAGAAGGCATCCATTCTTTGGACCTTTGACCACAGGTCCATAACTGCCTTGTTGCAAGGCACACTTCTGTATGAGGAATACTCAAATGCACACATAAGCCCCCAAGCAAGCTAAATAACAGAAAAGTATTATATGACCAATATGTAGACATTCTGGCTATTGCTTCAGTCCCTGACAATAGCCAGAATGTTGGCCAGTCAGTAAACGACACTTCCATATCCAATCCATTATTTAAGGTTTCATCTTCTATCTTTACAAACTACCTGATAATCGATTGTTTTCAGTCCATGAGTCACTGACATTACAAAGTAGAAAGAAAAGCAAGATGTAATAAAAAACGATTATGTGGGTGAAGAGTAATGGTTCTACATTCTTCATATATACTCAATACCAACTGTGAGGTATATCATGAATAATAGCTCTTTGGAGAAAAATAAATGTAAATATGACAGAACTATATTATAGCCCTAATTAAAGAATGAGAGAAGGTAGAACAACATGTATCTCAGAAATGAAGGAAAATGGTATGGTTAGTAAAATCCTCTGGTGTTCTAGGGATCCATATAGTAGATGGGAAAGTGGTATTTGTCGCTCCTCTTCCCAACTGCATATACACTTTGACTAAAGAAAATAATTATTTAAAAGTAAGTTATATCCCAGCACTTAGGGAGGCTGAGACAGGAGGATCGTGAGTTCAAAGCCAGCCTCAGCAATGGCAAGGCACTAAGCAACTCAGTGAGACCCTGTCTCTACATAAAACACAAAATTGGGCTAGGGATGTGGCTCTGTGGTCAAGTGCCCCTGAATTCAATCCCCAGTACCAAAAATAAATAAATAAATAAAAATAAGTTATAGGCCAGGCATGGTGGTGCATGCCTGTACATCTGTAATTCCAGTAGCTCGAGGCTAGGTCAGGAGAATCACCAAGTTCAAAGTCAGCCTCAGTGATTTAGTAAGACTCTGTCTCAAAAAATAAAAAGAGCTGGAGATGTGGCTCAGTGGTTCAGTGCCCCTAGATTCAATGCCTGGTACCAAAAAAAAAAAAAAAAGAATTAATTGTAGTATCAGATTTTAGGGGAAATAGCAAATGTATTCCACAAATAAGTATGTCTGAATTTACCAACACAGCAGTGTGCTAATGAGCCTCAAAAGCACTACATGGCACTGCCCAGGCTCACTGGCAGTTAGAGGTGGCCAGTAACATGGAGGTGGAAATAGTGGATAGGACTTCTCCAAGAAAACCATTTCTCCTTCCTAACACTTTTCCTCCTAACTGATGGCCTGGAATATGGACCAGACAGCTGGTGCTTCAGCAGCCTTTAAGGTATTCGCCAAGATGGCAGAGCATCCAGAGAAGTAACTGAAATACTAAAGTCAAGGAATCTATCCTAGAAACTTGAAAAGTAGTAAGAACACTAATGAGGCAAACAAGTACAACTGTCTCTGGTAAACTTGCATACATCTCATTCTTTTCCAAAATTTCTATGTGAAAAGATATGCCACCTTGCAGAAAATTCTTAAGATCAAATACAGATCCACATTTTTTTTTAATATTTTGTTTAGTTGTAGATGAACACAATATCTTTATTTATTTTATGTGGTGCTGAGGATCGAACCCATTGCCTCACGTACGCGAGGCAAGCGCTCAACCGCTGAGCCATAACCCCAGCCCCCAGGATCCACATTTGATGAAGCATATAAAGCAGAATATAAATAAATATTGAGCATTTTACACCACACATTTTGAGAATCACTTTACATAATTAGCAACCTAAAAATAGAAATTATGCCTCTTTATCTTTTTAAAATTCTCAATATAAGTAAGTTATCCAGAAAACAGTAGGTTCTCAGTATACGTTTGAAATGAATGAATGGTGGTGTCAAGAAGGGCAATTCAGCACGACGATCCCTGCAGAGACCAGGGAGGCCCAGGATAGTCTTGTTGACCCCTCCAGAGCCCAGGCAGGCCCAGGACAGCTCTTCTGACCAGCGGGGAGCCCAGGCCCACCCCACCAACCCACAAGGAGTCCAGGCCCAAGCCTGGGACTGCCCATCTCGCCAAGGGACACGCCCGCATACCATAGTGCTGCATCTCCAAATAGGCCACACGAAGCCATTGTTCAGCTTGCCCATTCCGCCCCATCTCTAAAAGTGGTCGCTATCAACTTGGGACACCTCCAAAACCATCTCAGGTTACCCCTGCTGCTGCCACCACCATCTTTAGTTGCAACAGCTTCTATCCTGAGGTACCAGCTGGTGGGTGGAAGCCCAACACAAAGATACGTAGGGGTTTGATGCTACCATGCCACCAACTGCAGGCATGGCTGCTTCCATCTAGGGACAACAGCCAGGACACAAAAGACCATCACCAAGGTCCCTGAAGGCTTGGTTACACCAGAGGTATCCCTGCTAGGTGTGCTAATAGCCACCATCTTGTTGCAGAGGCAGGAGAGCGCCTTGCACTGGGTCATTTCTTTCCCTCTTTTCTTCTGTTAACAGCCAACATCTTTTGATTCATCTTTCACTCTTCCTAAGATATAATACCTCTGTATTCTTAGCTCCTACCTCATAAACATCACACCCTGTGCCTGGCCCCTGTTTCTCTTTGTCTACCATTAGAACCTGTAGACCTTTTTGCAAACACACTGTTCATATTGCAGATAATAACTGAACACATACATCATTCCTATTTATTGCAACAAAACAATAAATAGGAACTATTTGGTTTAAGGATCAATATTGCTTGAATTGGTATATATTAATACTGATGTCCCCCTTAAAGGTGAAACTTCAGTAACTGTAGGGACACTAGGAAATCATAGGGTAGACACTTAATACCTTGGATCCACACAGCTAAAAGAGAAGGCACACTGAAAACATGAAAAGACAAGGGAAAAAGTGCCCCAAACATACCAAGATGATACAATAATAGAGTCCATTGACAGCACAGTAGATGAAATGTCAGAGAAGGAGTTCAGAATGCACATAACTAAAATGATCTGCAAATCCAGCAATGACATAAAAGAATAGAGTGTCCAACTGACTACTCTAACAAAGAGATACAAGAACAAATGTGCAAAAGATTACTTCAAGAGAGATTCTGAAAATAAACCAAACAGAAATCCTTGAAATGAAGGAAATAATAAACCAAATAAAAAATGCAATAGAAAGCATCACCACATGGGGGAGGCGGGGGGCAGGAAAGGAGAATGGGTAAAGATGGTTGATAAAAAATATATATAAATATATATATATTGTTCATTGAAAGTGCATATAAAGGTGTTTAATATGAAGAATGTAATCTGCTTATAATTTTGTGCAAAGTTAGAAAAATTATGATTGTAACAATTTTTCTATTTGCCTCAACAAATGTTTTCAGTGAA
>PVHX01019776.1:12314-33701 GCA_004024805.1 Geosciurus inauris
AAAAAAAAAAAAAAAAAAAAAAAAAAAAAAAAAAAAAAAAAAAAAAAAAAAAAAAAAAAAAAAAAAAAAAAAAAAAAAAAAAAAAAAAAAAAAAAAAAGCATCACCAACAGACTAGATCACTTGGAAGACAGAACCTCCGACAATGAAGACAAAATAACACTTTTGAAAATAAAGTTGACCATACAGTAAAGATGGTAAGAAACCATGAACAGAATATCCAAGAATTATGGGATAACATGAAAAGACCAAATCTAAGATTTAGTGGGATAGAAAAAGGCACAGAGATACAAACCAAAGGAAAGCACAATCTATTCAATGAATAATATCAGAAATTTTCCCAAACATGAAAAATGAATTGGTAAGTCAAATACAAGAGGCTTACAGAACACCAAGTGTACAAAATCACAACAGATCTACACCAAAAAACATTGTAATGAAAATGTCTAGCATACAGAATAAGGATAGAATTTCAAAAGCTGCAAGAGAAATGTTTCAGATTACAAATGCGGGGAAACCAATTTTGGTCTCAGCAGATTTCTCAACCCAGACCCTCAAAGCTAGAAAATCCTGTAACAACATTCACCAAGTTCTGAAAGAAAATGGATGCCAACTAAGAATCTTATATCCAGCAAAATTAAGCATCAGATGTGATAATGCAATAAAAACCTTCCATGATAAATTAAAAAATTAAAAGAATTTACAATGAGAAAACATTTACATTCTCAACAAAATACTTCATGAGGAGGAAATGAAAAACAACAATGAAAATCAGCAAAGGGAGGAATTACACTAAAGGAAAAAACAATCAAAGACGACACCAAGTCAAGTAAAAAAACTAAGATCAACAAAAATTACTGGCAATACAAACCACATCTCAATAATAATCCTAAATGTTAATGGCCTAAACTCTCATCTATGAAAACATAGACTGGCAGATTAGATTTTAAAAAGATCCAACAGTATGCTGCCTTCAAAAGACTCATCTTATTGGAAAAGATATCCACAGACTGAAGGTGAAAAGATAGGAAAAAAACATATCATTCACATGGACCACAAAAACAAGCAGGGGTTTCCATCCTCATATCAGATAGAGTGAATTTCAAACTAAAGTTAGTCAGAAAGGAGAAAGGAGGACATTTCCTACTGCTTAAGAGAATCATATATAAACAAAACATAATAATCATAAATAGTTATGCCCCAAACAATGGAGCATCCATGTATATAAAACAAATCATTCTCAAATACAAGAATCAAATAGACCACAACACAATGATACTTGGAGACTTTAACACAGCTCTCTCACCACTGGATAGATCTTCCAAACAAAAACTAAAAAATCATAGAACTTAATAATAAAATGAATTTAGACTTAACAGACACACACACACACATATATATATTTCATCCATCAAAAAGCAAATACACTTTTCTGAGCAGCACATGGATCCTTCTCTAAAATAAACCATGGTATGCCCAAAAAAAAAAAAAAAAAAAACATAATGGAATGAAATTTAAAATCAATGATAAAATAAAAAATAGAAGCTACTCCAACACCTGGATACTAAATAATATGCTATTCAATGATGCATGGATAGCAGAAGACATCAGGAAGGAGATAAAAAATTCCTAGAGGTAAATGAGAATTCTGATACAACATACCAAAATCTCTGGGACATTATGAAGGCAATGCTAAGAGAAAAGTTCAGTGCATTGAGCTCATTCATCAAAAGTAGAAAAAGTCAACAAATAAATGCCCTGACATTACATCTCAAAGCGCTAGAAAAAGAACAAAACACCACCAAAAGTAGAAGACAGGAAATAATTAAAATCAGGCTGGTATCAATGAAATTGAAACAAAAAACAATTCAAAAAGTTGACAAAATTTTTTAAAAAAATAAATAAAATCAATAAACTCAGCCACCCTAATTGAAAAGCAAAGTTAAAAACTCAAATTACTAAAATTCATGATAAAGGAATATTACAACTGATGCTACTGAAATATAGAAGATAATTAGAAACTATTTTAAAAATGTATACTCCAATAAAATAGAAAGCAGTGAAGACACTGACAAATTTCTAGAGAAATATGAGCTGCCCAAACTGAATCGGGAGGATATACACAATTTAAACAGGTGAATTTCAAGCAATGAAATAGAAGACAACATCAAAAGCCTATCAAACAAGAAAAGCCCAGGACTAGACAGACTCTCAGCTGAGCTCTACAAGACCTTCAGAGAAGAATTAATACCAATACTCCTTAAATTCTTCCATGAAATAGAAAAGGAATACTTCCAAACTCATTCTACAAAGCTAATATCACCCATTACCAAAGCCAAAGACTCATCAAGGAAAAAAAACTTCAGACCAATATCCCTGATGAATATAGATGCAAATATTCTCAATAAAATTCTGGCAAATCACATACAAAAATATATTAAAAATATAGTGCACCATGATCAAGTGGGATTCATCCCACGGATGCAAGGTTGGTTCAACATATGGATATCAATAAACATAATTCATCACATCAATAGACTTAAAGATAAAAATTGTCTGATCATCTCAATAGATGCAGAAAAAGCATTTGACAAAACAATATCCTTTCATGTTTTGAACACTAGAAAAACCAGGGATAGTAAAAACTTACCTCAACATTGTAAAAGCTATCTAAGCCCAAGGCCAACATCATTCTAAGTGGAAAAAAATTGGACGCATTCCTTCTAAGAACTGAACAAGGCAAGGATAGTCCTTGAAACTCTAGCCAGAGTAATTAGGCAGACAAAAAAAATTCAAGGGTTACAAATAGGAAAAGAAGAACTCAAACTATCGCTATTTGCTGATGACATGATTCTATATTTAAAGCTTCCAAAAAACTCCACCAGAAAATTTCTAGAATAAATGAACTCAGCAAAGTAGCAGGATATAAAATCAACATCCATAAATCAAATGCCATTTCTATACATCAGTGATAAACCCTCAGAAATAGAAATTAGAAAAACTACCCCATTCACAATAGCCTCAAAAAAAAAAAATACTTGTGACTTAATCTAACAAAAGAGGTGAAGGACCTCTACAATGAAAACTACAGATCACTAAAGAAAGACATTGAAGACCTTAGAGGATAGAAAGATCTCCTATGTTCTTGGATAAGAAAAACATTGTCAAAATGGCCATACTACCAAAAGCATTATACAGTTTTAATGCGATTCCAATTAAAATCCCAACATTCCTCATAGAAATAGAAAAAGCAATCATGAAATTCTTTTGGAAAAATAAGAGACCCAGAATGCTCAAAACAATCCTTAGCAAGAAAAGTGAAACAGGAGGCATCACAATACTAGACCTTAAACTATACCACATAGCTATAGTAACAAAAACAGCATGGTATTGGCACAATAGACATGAAGACCAATGGTACAGAAGACACAGAGACAAACCCACATAAATAGTTACCTCATATTAGACAAAGGCACCAAAAATATACATTGGAGAAAAGATAGCCTCTTCAAAACATGGTGATGGGAAAACTGGAAATTCATGTGCAGGTAAATGAAATTAAACCATTATGTGTCACCATGCACAAAAATCAACTCAAAGTGGATCAAGGACCTAGGAATTCCACAAAAAGAAGTAGTAGAAGGAAAAGTAGATTGAAATCTTCATGTCAGGTTAGGTCCTTACTTCCTTAACCAGACTCCTAAAGTGCAAGAAATAACATCAAGAATAAGTGGAGTGGATTCAAACTAAAAAGCTTCCTCTCAGCAAAGGAATCAAGAATGTGAAGAGAGTGCCCACAGAGTGGGAGAACATCTTGACTACATGCACATCAGATAGAGCACTAATCTCCAGAATATATAAAGAACACAAAAGACTTCACACACACACAAAAAAAAACAATCAATAAATGGGCTAAGAAACTGAACAGACACTTCTCAGAAGGTATATAATCTATTAACAAATATATGAAAAAATGCTCAACTTCTCTAGTAATTAGAGAAACGCAAATCAAAACTAAGATTTTGGGCTGGGGTTGTAGCTCAGTGGTAGAGCACTTGCCTAGCACGTGTGAGGCACTGGGTTCGATCCTCAGCACCACATGTAAATAAATAAAGTCCATTGACAACTAAAAAAATATTTAAAAAACAAAACAAAACAAAAAAACTAAGATTTCATCTCACTCCAGTCAGAATGGAAATGATCAAGAATACAAGCAATAATAATAAGTGTTGGTGGGGATATGGAGAAAAAGGTTCACTCATACATTGCTGGTGGCACTGCAAATTGGTGCAACCACTATGAAAAGCAGTATGGAGATTCCTTAGAAAATTTGGAATGTAACCACCATTTGACCCAGCTATCCCACTCCTTGGTCTACACCCAAAAGACTTAAAAACAGCATAATACAGTGACACAGCCACTTCAATGTTTATAGCAGCTCAATTCACAATAGCTTAACTGTGGAACCAACCTAGATGCCCTTCAACAGATGAATGGATAAAGAAACTGTGGTGTATATATACACAATGGAATATTACTCAGCAATAAAAGAGAATAAAATTATGGCATTTGTAGGTAAATAGATGGAGTTGGAGAATATCATGCTAAGTGAAGTAAGCCAATCCCCAAAAACCAAAGGCCGAATGTTCTCTCTGATAAGTGGATGCTGATCCGTAATGCAAGAGTGTGTGGAGAAAATGAAGAAACTTTTATTGTGCAAAGGGCAGTGTGCAGAGGGTATAGGGCCAGGAAAGATGGTGGAATGAGATGAACATCATTACTCTGGTACACACCAGGGCACATATGGTGTGACTCTACATTGTGTACAAAGAAATGAAAAATTGTGCTCCATTTGTGTACAATGAATCGAAATGCATTCTGCAACCATGTGTAACTAATTAGAATAAAAAAATTTGAAAAGGGCAATTCAAAATTACTGAAAATTTTACCTTATTTTCCTAACTCTCATTCATTCATACATTCTTACTGTTCTCTTGAGTTATACTGTAATGAGTTCCAGAAACTAGAACCTTCCTTCTTACCTTCTGTGGTTGGAAATACTTCTGTTTTAGCCTCTGCCAGTTTCCCGGTTCTCAGCAGAACTTCCGCAAAGCTTTCTGCTGGGGCATGCTGATAGGCGTCGTAGGTCACTATGGACTAGACAAAAGCAGCAACTCACCATTTAATATCTCTCTTCTAAGAACACATTCTTAGAAATCACAAGTAGAGGAGTTTATGGCTTCTGGTAACTTGAATAATAGCTTCTCACTAATGCATATTATTTTATCTTACATTTTCAAGAGATTTTTATTTCATAGTATGTCATCATATGTACAAAATGAATCATGTAAAACCAGTGAATAAGGAAGAATAAAGTCAAAGAAGTTAACTTTCAGGAAATTTTTAGTTTTTCTTTATACTGTCTATAATAGCTTGAGAGTTCAATCTATTTTCTTGGGCACACTCTCCTTACCCCAGCGACAAAAGGATTAGAGATGACCGATTCATAAAAGGGATGACATCCTTGTTTTTCTAGATCTTCGTTGGCTACAGTTCCAATTTGATAAGCACCACCAAATTCTTGTCCCTGAACAGAACAAAGTGAAGAACAGCAGGTTAAGAGAGCAAAGAAGGGGAAGAGGAAGAGAGGGAGGGAGTGAGGTGGCATGGAGAAAAGGCAGATTCTAGGAGAAACTCATCAGCATGCTTTCCATGACCAAAAGAGGTGTCAGAGTGACACAGACACCTGCAGAGAATGTAAGAATAACAACTACTTTCACAAGCAGAACTTCAACCCCTACCTGCAGCACGTGATTTTCCTGGTCACTTTGACATCAATGAATCAGAAACACTGAAGCAATAAGTGTTAGACACATAGCGAGTTTTCTATACCACAGTCAGAATAACCATCACAAAACATCATTTTCTTCACGTTGCTTCCCTGCTCATAAAACCTTTAGTGCCAAGGCAAATGGGCAACAGCATATAAATCTGAACTATGTAGAATAACATTCAAGGTTATCACATGCTAATTTACATTAACTTCTGCCTCTTCACTCCAATCACATCACCTTGCTTAATGCATCCTAGGGGCCTCTGTGACTTTCTTCCAGTGTAAGGGTCCCACACAGCCTGGCTGCCCAGTGATAATCTACCCTTCCTCCAGATCCAGCTCAGACGCCACCACAGTAGCCCTAGTGGAGCACAGAAAGACTTGTAAAGGCGCCTCTTTCTTTAACCCCAACTCCTTTACAGCTACCATTCACACACTCCTTTAAGACTAGGGCATCAACATTCCTGAATAGCCAATATTTTATTATCACTAATAAAGTTAATTATGGTTGTTTTGCTCTCCTCAAATCAACATTAAAGCTCCTTACTGGAAGATCCAAGTAGAAAACATTCCTCCCACACTTACCCTCTACTAAGTCTCATTGACGGAAATAATGAAGCTGCTGGTGGTGGTCAAAATACAGCGGATGTTTAATAAAATGTAGATTACAATCAGTGTTAAAGACCTAAGACAAACCCTCAAAACACTCAACAGGTGAGAAAAGAAAATAATCAAAACCCAGTGTAATGCATGAAGGTATAAGAGATTTGCCCCAGAATCAAGTAAACATTATCTTCATTTACCCAAGCATTTAGACCACCATCCTTAGATTTCCTCTTTCCTATACCCCACATACAGACCATCTATAGGATCACAAAATATATCCCCAAACCAGCCACTTCTCACTTCCTTCCTGGCACTCTTGTGTACACCAGCAGCATCTCTCACCTAGAGTACTAAACAAGAATCTCTCTGCTTCTGACTGCCAGCTCTCATACAGCAGTTACATGAGCTCATTAAAAGTAAAGCTGGAGCACACGGCTGCTTTGCCTCGATTTTCCAAAAGTTTTCCATTTTACCCAGAATAAAATCACAGTCTTACTATCACAGTCTACATGAGCTTTTAATGACAGGCCTCCCCACCACTTCTTTGATCTCTTTTCCCAGTTGTTCACAGTCCTCAAATTACACCTGCCTCTTTTGTGTTCTACAAAGACATCAAATACATCCCCCTGCAGAGGCTTTGCATTTGTTCTACTTGGCTCAATCATTCTTCTGCTCAAAGTGATTCTTTCCTGTGGAACTTAACTTCCCTCTCTAAATCAGAATTTTAGTCCCTCAATATCACCCATTATTCATTTACCTTGCTTATGAGTTACCTTCATAGTACTCATAACCACCTGGCATTATAGCATTATACAAATACTTTTTTCTTTGTCTCCCCCACTGAAACATAAGTTCCACAGAGGAAGGGACTTAGACTGAAGGGTTACCCTCTTCTATTCCCATCTTTAGCACAGTATTTGACCCATAGAAAATGATCAGTTTGCTAAATGAATGAATGGATACATGGATGAGTAAGTGAATGAGAAACTCTTGAGTGTTTGGGATGAACTGATAAATAGGCATGTTTTTCGCCTTTGTTTTCCAGTGTGAGACTAAAGGACTGGATTGTGACAATGCAGAAAATACATCAGGTGAACCCTGTATTAAGATTTCCTCAAAACAAAACTCAGTTGCTCCACTGTTGATCCTGATCTTTACTTCAACCACTCCCCGCCAGCTGGCTCCTAACTTTTCCCTAACTACTAGTCTGTAGAAATATAGCAAAAGAAAATAAGCACTGATACAATCATTTTCTTTTCATTAAATTTTAATTCTGACATATAAACCAAACCTTACTCAAATGTATCAGTGTCCTTTCCAAGTAATCCAGGGGAGTGATTTCACTCTGACAGACTACTCACGCCCAGATAGGAGGCCTAGATTTCTTTAAAAAATTTCATTAATTATCTAAGATGTAACAGTGAAAACAAATGAAGAGTCATGCTAACAGACTGATATAAACCACACGGCACATTTGAAAACGAAGGCTGCCTTGCTTACTTGCAGGGGACGGAGGTAAGTTAAAGATTTCTTCCACCACTGCCCATCACTGACAGCCTGCAGCACTGCCCTGGTGGTGGTTGTGGTGTTGGAAAGGACTTTCATGGTGGTGGCAGTAGTCCAGTGTAAGAGGTCCGCTGAGCTGCTGGATGGAACACTTATCTCATCCTATGTTGAAAAAGAAAACATGGCAAGAACAAAAATGTGCTGCAATAAGAACATAGTGATAATGTGACCACTCAAAATGATCAGATGTTAGACATGAAAATAAATTTTAAAATCCATCATTGCTAGTAACGGGATAAATATATAACAAAACACCAATAGTATATTGTTCCTCCCTGAACCATTTACAAAACAAAATTCGGCAAAGAAAAAACATCATGGTACATTAGTGAAACAACTCCTTTCAGAAATACTTATAAAGCAAATGATACATTCTTTAGTTTTTACCAGTCTAATCTCTAACAACTTATGTTTCTTTACACAATAATTAAGAAATAAATTATTCATTTGAACAATGCTTCTGTGTAATTAGAAAGTAGAAAATTCCAGTAATCTACCTTTCAATGGTAAAAGGCCTTGTTTTTCATCTAAACAAATGGATGATTAATAGTGTTTAGAAGGTTTATAATGTGTAACCTGTTAGTCTTGTAGCAATTCACAAAAATCTGATTTTCCATGTATTAGCCAGCAAGATTCCATAAGAAAATGTCCATATATTTATAGGTTTTTAAACAAAAATTTGATGACATCTGTTTTGGGTCAAAATTAATTCTTCTACAAAATAAATTTCTTTTAATTTTCTACAAAAATAAATTTCTAACCTACTTCTGATTATTTTCATTAAGTATCTCAGTTAAATGAAAAAAAACTAACATCTAGTCTTTAATACCGAGTCTTCATGTTATTAGTAGAAGGACAGCTAGTTGAGATACTTAGTTCTATATCACATCATTAAGACACTAAATAATTTAAAAAAATGATAAACCGTGTAATCACTGAATAATTACCACTTCAACCACTATGAAAAGCAGTATGGAGATTCCTTAGAAAACTTGGAATGGAACCACCGTTTGACCCAGCTATCCCACTCCTCGGTCTATACCCAAAGGACTTAAAATCAACATACAATAGGGACACAGCCACATCAATATTCATAGCAGCTCAATTCATAATAGCTAGACTTTGGAACCAACCTAGAAGTCCTTCAACAGATGAATGGATAACCAAACTGTGGTACATATACACAATGGAATATTACTCAGCAACAAAAGAGAATAAAATTATGGCATTTGCAGGTAAACGGATGAAACTGGAGAACATCATGCTCAGTGAAGTAAGCCAATCCCAAAGAATCAAAGGCCAAATGTTCTGATAAGTGGATGCTGATCATGTATAACTAGAAATTTTAAAAAATCATGTAATCACTGAATAATTACCAGTAATCATTTAAGAAATATTTAGACAAATGCATTTAGATTTGACAGTTGCCATATATAATAGCTAGAACTATGGGTCCCCCAAAATGTCCATGTCCTGATGTATAAAACCTGTCAACACGTTATACTACACAGCAAAGAAATTTTGCAGATATTAGGGGCACAACATTCTCCTGAATCATTGGAGTTGACTAATTCAATCACATGGACCCTTAAAGCAGGAACCTTTCCAGATAGGGTCACAGAAGGCATGCAAGAGAAGCCATGGGAAAGAAGGGAGATCTGAAGCACAATGATACTCAAGTACCCAGTTGTTGGCTTTGCAGATGGAAGAAAGTAGCTATAAGTCAAGGTGTGGGCAGACTTTAAAAACTGAGAACAGCCCTCAACTGACAGCAAGGTAATGTAGACCTCAGTGCAAAATCAAGAGGAATTAAATTCTTCCAATAACATGAATGAGCATAGAAGCAGATTCTCCTCAGAGGGTCCAGGAAAGAATGCAGCCATATTAGCATCTTGACTTTGCCTTGTGAGACTAAGCAGAGACCCAGTCAAGTCTGTCAGATTCCTGCCATATGGGAACAGTAAAACATTTGCACTGTTTAAAAGTGGCAAAGTTTGTGGTAGTAGAAATGAATGTTATCATACCAAGATATGTACTTTATTCCTATTTCCAAAGGGAAATATATTTAAGCTATATTAATCAATGCTATTTACCCAATCAGTTGCTGCTTAAAGCTACCCATATGTATTCTAACATGATTTTAACTTGCCAAAAAAGGGTTTCTAATGAGTTTTCCAGGCATTCAGAAATGTACAAAACATCAATTCAATGCAATATTACATAGCTAATTAGAAAACAAAAATAGATATATTAGTACAGGAAAAATCATGTTAAATTGCTTGCATATTGTAAAGCCAACCATTGAAAAAAACAATTGTTTGGAGTTTAGGTGCCAATAAAAACGACCTCTTCTGGACTTCAGATTGTGTGATAGCGTACCTCGGCTCACTCAAATTTCATTCTGACATCCTTACAGATTGGCTATTGTTTGAAGCTGAAAAGCTTAATACATTTCTTAGACTCCCTTGTACCTCCTGTTCCACACATGAACTAATTTTCTTCAGATTTCATATTCATATCACATGAAACCTGGAAGGTGAAACTACAGTAGAGGCCATAATTTAGTCATTTCTATGATCTTTCTACTGACAAGAATTATATGGGTTTTTTGTTTTGGGGTTCTGATTGCCTGTTTGTAGCAGTGGTAGTAGAGGGGATAGGGATATAGACATGAATGTACATTCTGCGGCTTACATGTTGGCAGAGTTAGTGTAGCACTGGAACCAACTGAGTGGTTCTGAATACAAGTTCATTTCCTAGATTCCAATGCAGATTGTAGCTAGCTCTATTAGAAAACAAGTTCTGAAATACAGCTCTGAATTTTAGGAGTTACTGGTAGCAACACTCCTAAAACTTCAGTCTTTTCAATAATTTTCTAACTCCTTGATTTGCCTTAAAAAAAAAAAAATCACCTTCCGCATATAATGGCTAGAATGTTTTCCATGACGTGCAACTGAACTTGACTGATTAAAAACTGATGTAAAAATATAAGCAGGAATCAAGATGATCAGAAATGTTGTATTTTCGAGTGAAGAATATGACTTAAATTGACAGTTGTGATTAAGCTAAAACCGTTTTGCAAGTATGTCTTTTAAAAGATATTTTTTATTCAAGCATAATTATACATAGTAATTGAGTTCATTGTGACAACATCATATATGCAAGGGATTGGATTCTCTTCTACTCCATTAATCTTCCTTTCTCCTACATACATAAAAGTGAAGTACCCTTTGGTATCCGTATACACGCATATAAGATGACTTTGTTAAACTCATTCTTACCTTCCCTTTTCTTCCTCCCTCCCTCTAGTTCTCCTACTCCACTGATGATCTCTGTATCTTTATGGTATCCTATCCTCTCCCCATCCATCTTCTTTCCTTTATTTTGCTCTAGCCTCCACATATGAGAAAATATTCGAACCTTGATTTTCAAAGTCTGGCTTATTTCACTTAGCATGATTTCTTCCCATTTCCATCGATTTTCTGGCAAATATTTCATTCTTCTTTATTGCTGAGCAAAGCTCCACTATGTATATACACATTTTCTTAATCCATTTATCTACTCATGGGCATCTGAGCTGATTCCACAGCTTGGCTATTGCAAATTGCACTGCTATAAACACTGAAGTGGATGTATTGCTATAGAATGCTGATTTTAGACCTTTTGGATAAAGGTCTAAAGGAGTGGGATAGCTCAGTCATATGGTGTTTCCATTCCTAGTTTTTTGAGGAATCTTCACACTGCTTTCTAGAGTGGCTGTACTAATTTGCACTTCCACCAACAATGTACGTACCTTTTCCCCATCCTTGCCAGCAGTTATTATTCATGTTCTTGATAATTTCCATTCTGACTGGAGTAAGTTGAAATCTTAATGTAGTTTTGATTTGTATTTCCCCAATTGCTAGAGATGCTAAACATTTTCTCATATATTTCTTGACCATTTGTATTTCTTCTCTTGGAAAGTTTGATTAGTACTTTTGCCCATGGATTGGGCTATTTTTTTTTTCCCTTTGGCATTGAGTTTTTTAAGCGTTTTACACATTCTGGATATTAATCCCATCAGAGGAGTAGCTGGCAAAGATTTTCTCCACTCTGTAGTCTCTACTCTCAATTTCCTTTGCTGTACAGCAGCTTTCTGATGGCATCCCATTAAATGACTCTTGGTTTTATTTCCTGAGGTTTAGGAATCTTATTGCGGAAGCTGGTGCCTGCACCTATATCCGAATGTTGACCCTATATTTCCTTTCAGCAAGTGCAAGGTTTCCTGTCTGCTATGTAAGTCATACATTTTGATTTGACTTTTGTATAGGGTGAATGATAGAGATCTAAATTCATTCTTTTACATAATGAATATCCATCTCTCCCAGCACCATTTATTAAAAAGGCTGTCTTAGAAAGTCTATCTTGAAGTAACTATCAAGTAACTGGATCTGCAGAGCAGAATCTAACCAAAATTACCAAGTGAGTGTACTGGTGGGAAACTGAGTAGAACACACATCCAGAACTGCCTCTAACCTGTGTTGTCCAACAAGTAGCCACCCGTCATATGTGAGATGTGGCTATTCCAAACAGATATGCTGCAAATGAAAATACACTCTGGATTTGAATGCCAGGAAAGGAAAAGGAAACAAAGAGCATCATACATGTGCTTAACCTCAATGAACTGGAGTAGAACTAGAGTGGACACGGCCTTTCTAGTGATAGATACCACCAGGAACCTAGGAGGCTAAGTTCTTCAGCATTCCAAGACAGAAGGAAGACAGATGCCAAAAACTGGAAGGGAACACAAACAGAATAAAGTTGATTTAACAGTGGCATTACTGGAATTCTCTTTCCTTTGCTTCTTTACCATTTGCGGAGATAGCAATACAGGTTCAGTTCATCTCATAATACAGTGGACAGCTCACTCTCAGATCTGAATACAACAGAAGAAAAACACACTGATGCATTTTGTGACCTACAGAGGCTTTTTTTCCCAATGAGGGCACTACTCCAGCCATAGAGCTTCTGATGCCATGTAGACGTGTAGTAGACATTACCTCCAACTGCTGTCCTAAGTTGTGTCTCATAGTAACAGGGCAAAGTATTAGAATACCATGGCATGACAGTGGATCACATAAGTTGAACATGTGGCCTACAGGCAACAGGGCTAGAGTGTTTCCTCTTCTTTCCCTGACTAGATTTAGTGTCAGAATATGCAGGCCACTCATTTTTTGCAGGATTTTGACACCAGTAATTTCTTTCCCTCTCCCTACCTCCTTTCCCCCCATCCGCTTCCCTCCCTCCCTCAATACTTGCATTTATTTAAACTCATTTTTTATAAATCTACTTCAAACTCAGTAAAGATGGTTTGAAAAGTTCAAAAAACTATGGATAAAAGGATGACACTCAGTCCCATTACAAAAAGAAAATTATTGCCAACATATATTCTCTTCTTTTTAATCCAGGCAAAAGGATCTTTTTAAATAAACTTAATTTGAAGAAGAAAATATATTCAAAGACCATGCACAGGAGCTGAGAAACAGCTCACTGACAGAGTGCTTGCCAAGTGTGGGCAAAGCCCCGAGTTCAATCCCCAGAACTGCCCCCCAACAAAAAAATGAGCATACAAGCGTACAGCAGGATCAATTTTAACACATCTACGTAATGAGCCTTCAGGCCAAGAAAACACGATCATCAAAATCTCAGAAGGCTCTCATATGCTCCCTCTCAGACATACCACTGAGTAAACACTGTCTTGATTGGCAGCAGCATAAACCTATTTTCCCTGTGTTCATTCTTTAAATGAGTAGAATTACATACTCTTGTGTTTTATTTCTTTCACTTATATGCATGGTTGAAGTGTTCACCCTATTGCTACATCACCTTACACTGTGTGAATATACCAAAATTTATTTATCCTTTCTTCTATAAATAAGTATTTGGGTACTAACTTGAAGCTAATACCAATAATGCTTCTATGAACATGCTGGTCATTATCTTTTGGTGGATGAATTACACATTTCTGGGTAAATACTTAGTAGTGATATCGCCAACGCATATAGTGTGCATATGTCCAAATCTAATAAGTAGAGCCAAACATTTTCTCAAGTGGCTATGCCCATTACACTCTAACCAGCAACTCAGTTCTGGTGGCTCCAGATCCATGTCAACACTGGGTGCTTCACATCTATTTTATTTTTCAACTTTGTTAAGTAATATTATCTTTTGTGGTTTTAATTGCTGAAGTGATTAATGAAATTAAACACTTTTTTATATATTTTTTGCCATTTGCTTATTTCTATTGTTAAGTATTTGCTCTAGTCTCTAGTGGTTATCCATCTTTCTTATTCTCTTACTGAAGTGTTTTATGTATTCTGGATAAACATTTCTTATTAGATATATGAGCTGTAAATATTTTCTATTGCTCTCTGCATTACCTTTACATTGTATTAATGGTGTCTTGTGATTAACTGAAGTTTTTCATTCTAAATGTAATTCATCAGTTTTTAACTTTATGATTATTATTTTTATGCCTTAAGAATTCTTCACCTACTCCAAGGTCAGAGTTCTTCCAAGTTTTTACTGGCATGTAATATTTTTGCTCTATGTCAAACCTTGTTAAGACCATGTAGTACCCTTCTATCCATTTGTAACAGTATATGTACACTTTAAATGTATTTTCCATAATACATTAATATTACAATTTTTTTGCCTATCTTTATGACTAGACAGTGAGCCAGTCAGGAGCAGGGTCACTATTCATCATCTTATCCTTAGAGTATGTGAAAATTTCTGTAGTTTGGAACTAGAGGTAGGTTTTAAAAGTTTGGTTTTATTGAGCTATTTAAATGTTTGAAGATACATTGCCAAAAGCATTACAGGTTATATCTAGAGTAGATAAATTTTATTCAAATAGGATTTCATGTCACATTTTCCATTCCTGTTCATCTTCAGAATCTTGAGAGGCGTAGTGAATGATTTGAATGTCATCAACTAACCCAAATATAGAATTAAAAATATAAACATGGTAAGAAATATGGCACTTAAGCAGAATATGACTTAATTCAGAGGAAAATCAAACTAATTGAAAGGTATAAAAATGCCAGCCATAAAACCATTATTCTAGCTGGGGTGTGGTGGTGTACACCTGTAATCCCAGTGGCTTGAGGTTGAGGCAGGAGGATTGTGTGTTCAAAGCCAGTCTCAGCAACTCAGGGAGACCCTAAGCAACTCAGCAAGAACCTGTCTCTAAATAAAATATAAAAACAGGTTGGGGATGTGGCTCAGTGTTTAAATGCCCCTGGGATCAATTCCTAGTACAAAAACAACAAAAAAAATTATTTCATAAAAGGAATTAAAATTTACTTCTTTTCATATGGAGGGACTAGCTCAAATAGGAAATTTAAAACATAGCAAATGCAAAAATTTGTTTCAAAAAATAAATGAAATTCACATAAAAAAAATTTTCTGCAGGAGTTTCCCCTAGGAGAATGACAAAAAAAGTAAAATACAAGGCTCATGTGTCAGACCACAGAACAAGCATTTGATTTTCAAATGACCAAGATCATAGTGTAACCAGAGTCCTTAATGAGGAAGATATTTCTCCTTTAACTTCATATAATAGGGAGGAAAAAAAGATGTTAAGCAAAATTTACTCCTGCAATCAAACTACTGACACTTTTTATAATCATAGTGGCACACTGCCAATTAATTTAGAGTGTGTAATAGCAAAACTAGATTAAACCCCAAAACCAAATCAATCATTCCCAGCATATAATTTAACATGAAATCTCATTCATGTCAAGTGTGCTATACAGATCAAAGGTTAACTTCCTAAGCACTAATATTTTTCAAATCCTACAATGAAAGACACCATTACCAAATGGGTTCACAAGTACAAAGATAGTTCCACATGTCAGACATGGCTCACAGAAACTGTTCTTACTGGTCATCTACTATGATTAATCCTTAGGTTAAGGAGTTGCTTTCTCCATAGTTTGGTCATGCAAGAGTTAATTTTAGAGAAACCTATTAGCCTCCTATACACTGAGCTGGAGGGACATGTAGACTGGGCAAGGACTACAAAGCCAGGTGGGGCTCAACTACTGCCCCTTTTCTTCTAAAATATCCATAATCCAAAATGCTTCTCTGCATCTATAGTTTAATTATAGTAAATTTCATCCTGAACTCAAAATATTAAGAATACAATCCTTATTACTGACAATGCTATTTTTAGAAGTACCTGTTAGAGAAAGCAACAGAAAAATGCCCCATGGAGTAAATCAATGTTAAGTCTGACTGATTCAAATTATCTACCTAATTAGCAGGCAAAGCTACAATTTAGCTCTCCTTGCCTTTGGAAGTCATAAACACCTTCATATTTCTGATGAAGCTGAATCCTTTCCCCAGAAAAATGAATGCATATGAAAGTGCTTTCATATAAACACAAAGTCCCTAACAGACACACACATCAAATTAGGTACACTATTCCAGGGGATTTAAGGGACAGATGTTGGATTTCCTAGCACTCTTGAACCCAGATTAAGAAAACTGTGTTCAGAGAACTGGAGGGTATACCTTAGTGGTAGATCATTTGCCTAGCATGATTGAAGTCCTAGGGAATGAGAAGAAAAAGGGAAGGATAGCAGGCATACTCACAAAACTAGAGGTGTATGAAATATAATTTTCTTTTTCTAGAAAAAGAAAGCTCAATCTTTTATTTAAAATCACTTTTTTAAAAATTTATTTTTACTTGTAGATTGACAACATGCCTTTACTTATTTTCATGTAGTGCTAAGGATCAAACCCAGTGCTTCACAAGCTCTCTGCCACTGAGCTATATATAGCCCCAGTCCCTTAAAATCACTTTTGATACCTGTCTTTGATTTCTACATATACACACAATGTAAGTTTACTAAACATACTTTTCTCATGCCTGTGTTGAAGACTTGTGCAATGTATCAGGGCTATCATGAAGATAAGGTCCCTGCTCCCAAGGAACTTAACAGTACATAAGAGAAGAAATTATCTGAGAACTTGCCAAATTGAACCCTATTCAAATATTCTTCCACATGTAATAAAACAATTTATCTGCACCTATCACATCCACGTCTTACCTTCCTCATCACTCATTCTTCAAACAATATTTGTGACATCAACTTGTAACAGGTACTGTTCTAAGCTGCTGGAAATATAGTACTGAACAAAACACTGATTCCAGGAAGAGAAATGCAAAAAAAACCAAACCAATATAAAGCATGTCAGAAAAGCATACCCCATAAGGAGAAAAATGAAATGGGGTAGTGGTACAAAGACACTATACACTATAGGGAGAACAAAATCTTGGTGAGGTGACATGAGCAGAGATCTAAAGGAAGCAAAAGGAAGTCACCTGGAGAGAAACATTCCAAGTAGAATGTACCAAGCACAAGGACCCAGAGGCAAAAGTTTTCTGGGAATGTTTAAAGAATGGCATAGGCCAATATGGCCAGTTAGCTCAGTAAAGTGAATATGTATGCTGAGAGGTTGGGAGGGGTGATATCAAGTCGAAATGGCCATGGAGAAGAGAGATTACAGGTGTCTTTGCTGGTAATTGTAAAAACTTAGTTTTTAGGGGTTGGGGTATGACTCAGTAGTAGAATGGTAGTCTAGAATGTGCAAATTCCTGGGTTCCATCCTCAGCCCTGCAAAATAAACATATAAATTTGTGAAGTTTAGTTTTTATTCCAAGAAAAGGTTTTAGGGAACGGTGTATCATGATCTGACACACGTTAAAGCAATCACTCTTGGTGCCCTGTTGAAGAGAGATGATTACATAGGAGGAGATGCATAAGTAGGAAGAAAAATAGGCTTTAAAATGATTTTAAAACTTTAAAACTCGAGGTGAGACATGATCATTTAGACCAGGATGGTAGCAGTAGGGTAGGTAGTAAAATATAATCCGATTCCCAGGCCACTGTGAATGTGGAGCCAACAGGGTTCCTGGTAGATAAGATGTACTGTGCAGGGAAAAAAGAATCAAGGATGCCACGAAGATTTATGCTGTGAAAAACTGGAAAGACAGACTTATTCTTTCTAGACATGGGTAAGACTGCAGAAAGAACATCGGTATTCCAGGGAAAGGGGGCTGAAGGGCAGAGATGGGTACAGGATGAGGGCTGATAACGGTTCAATTTGAACACACTGCAATTGGGATGTCATTAAAGAAAGGAGAAGAGATGTCAACCTGGTGGTAATACTTCAAGCCTGGAACTCAGGCTAGAGTTAAGGAGCAGGTAGTCATGATCACAAGCTCAAAATTGGTACTTGAAGTCTTGCTAGTGGGTGACATCATCTAGGGGAGGAGCACAGACAGAAGACAGCTTGTGAGAACACAAACCAGAGCATCTAACATTAAACTGGAAGATGAGGAAGAACCAGCAAAGACGATGGAAATAAGAGCCAGTGAGGCCTGAGAAAGACAAGACAAATGGGTTAACCACTCCCTGAAAGAAGTATGTCAAATGTTACTTATGGGTCAAATAAAACAAACACCCAAGTTTTGACCCACAAATGTTATAAGAAGTCACTGGCGACTCACACAAATTTCTCTGGTGAAATGGTGAGGAAAGGAGGAGTCTCACTAAGTGAACAAGACACAGAAGATGCAGCCACCGCCAAGCATAAGCCAAAGCAATACAGGAGACGTCTCTGAGTGGCACGTACTGACCAGTTGTGGACAGCAATATCAAGATGCTTCCTTAAAGGTAGACAGAAACAGCACCCACAGATTTCACTGTAAGAAAGACAGACAATTTGAATGTATTATTTTTGGAAAGTATCACCTGCTAGTGGATTTAAACAGCAAATAAAAAGTTAACCTGTATTCCTTATTGTAAAAAGAATTATTTTAAAATACAACAGGTGGACCTACAGGAGCCGCAGAGGGCCCTGATCCGGCCTCAGGAACCTCCACGGTTGTCCAGCCAAAGAGAGACCAGGGACTGCTACCTCTAGCCACCAGGGAGCCCAAATTCAGGGCAAGAGTTGCTCCAGAGACACCAGCGGAAGCCAACCCTGCCCAAGGGCAGCTTGGGTCTGGCCCAGTTCCACTGCAGAGTTCCTGAGGACCGGCAGGAGCCACAGAGAGCCCAGATCCGCCCTCAGGAAACTCCACAGGTGTCCAGCCAACAGGAGACAAGGGACAGCTACCCGCGAGCCACTGGGGAGCCCAAATTCAGGGTAAGAGTTGCTCCAGAGACCCCAGCGGAGGCAGTCCTACCCAAGGGCGGCCTGGGCCTGCCTCATTTCCGCTCCAGAGTTCCTATGGACTGGCAGGAGCCCCAGAGGGCCAGATGCGCCCTCAGGAAACTCCATGCATGTCCAGGCAACAGGAGACCAGCGGCTGCTAGCCACAGAGGAAGGCATACCCACGGTAAGAATCGCCTGCACAGTCCCAGCGTGAAGAGGCCCCACCCAAGTGCGCTCTGGGCCCGCCTCAGTTCTGCTCCAGAGTTCCTGTGGTCAGGTGAGACAGAAGGCCCAAAACCGGCCTTAGGGAATGCCAGGGGTGCCCAGCTGAAGGCAGACCATAGCCTGCTAGCCTCCATCCCCGGGGGAGCTCACACTCACTGTAAGGGTCGCACACAGACTCTCCTGCTTGTGACCCTGCCTAAGTGAGACCTAGGCCCGCCTCCAGTTCCGCTCCAGAGTTCCTGTTCACCAGCAGGAGTGCAAGAGAGGGGCAAAACAGCCCTCAGGGACCCCCTCAGGAGCCCAGCCAAGGCCACTCCCACTACCCTCTAGAGGTACATCCACTACCTCCGCCATCAACTTTAGTGGCAGTAGTGCCCATCTGGGGACACTGGGGGAGGAGAAGTAGCTCCAAGGTGAGACACAGGTAATCTGGAGAGTCAATACGAGATTATAGGATAAAAGCTGCAATACCTCAGACTGGTATTTCAAGAAAGAGAGACACACAATCAAAATGAACAAACAAGGGAAGATAGTACCCCAAATAAACCTGGATACCACTGTAACAGAATCCATTGACAGCACAGTTGTTGAAATGTCAAAGAATTCAGAATGTACATAATTAAAATGATCGTTGAACTAAAGGATGACATAAGTGAACAATTAGAGGCAAGAATTGATCAATCCAACAAAGAAATAGGTGAGCAAATAAAGGCAACCATCGATCATTCTAACAAAGAGATAAGAGAGCAATTACAAGTAGCAAAAGATTACTTTAAGAAAGAGCTAGAGATCATGAAAAAAAACCAATCAGAAATTCTTGAAATGAAGGAAACAATAAACCAAATGAAAAACTCAATAGAAAGCATCACCAAGAAAGCAATAGAAAGCATCACCAATAGAAAGCATCACTAGATCACCTGGAAGATAGAACCTCAAATAACGAAGACAAGATACACAATTTTGAAAATAAACTCGACCATACAGGGAAGATGGTAAAAAATCATGAACAGAACATTCAAGAAATATGGGACAGCATCAAAAGACCAAATCTAAGATTTATTGGGATAGAAGAAGGCGCAGAATTTCAAACCAAAAAAATGCACAATCTCTTCAATGAAATAATATCAGAAAATTTCCCAAATATGAAAAATGAAATGGAAAATCAAATACAAGACACTTACAGGACACCAAACAAACAAAATTTCAACAGATCTACACCAAGGCACATTATAATGAAAATGTCCAACATACAGAATAAGGATAGAATTTTAAAGGCCACAAGAGAGAGGAACCAGATTACATACAAGGAAAGATCAATTTGTATCTCAGATTTTTCAACCCCGACTGTAAAAGCCAGGAGATCATGAAATAAGATATTCCAAGCCCTGAAAGACAATGGATGCCAACCAAGAATCCTATATCCAGCAAAACTGACCTTCAGATTTGATGACAAAATAAAAACCTTCCATGATAAAGAAAAGTTAAAAGAATTTACAGCTAGAAAGCCTGCACTACACAGCATTCTTGAGAAAATATTCCACGAGGAGGAAATGATAACCAACAATGAAAATTTACAAAGAGAGGAACTACACTAAAGGAAAGACCATTCAAAAGAGAAAACAACTCAAGGTAAAAACCAAAAAACAAAATGACCGGAATTACAAATCAGATCTCAATAATAACCCTGAATGTAAATGGCCTAAAAGCACCAATGAAAAGAAATAGACTGACAGACTGGATTAAAAAAAAAAGACCCAACAATATGCTGTCTTCAAGAGACTCATCTCACAGGAAAAGACATCCACAGGCTGAAAGTGAAAGGGTGGGAAAAAACATTTCACTCACATGGACCCCGCAAACAAGCAGGAGTTTCCATCCTCATATCAAATAAAGTGGACTTCAAACCAAAGATGGTGAAAAGAGATAAAGAAGGTCATTTCATACTTCT
>PVHX01019777.1:0-33642 GCA_004024805.1 Geosciurus inauris
AGAAGTATATAAACCTTCCTGGTTGATTTCATATATTCATAAGCACCTCCCAGACTATGTCTATTAAATTATTCCATGTAATAACCCCTCAGTTTTAAAAGTGAAGTCTTTAAAGGAATCAACTGACCTTGTTGTAGTTCCTTTTGGAGAAACAAATTAGGATTTATTTTTACTTTAATATAAATATACAGAATACAAATATGTTATACATATTTTAATATAAAAATACAGAATATAAATATGTTAATTAAGGCTTGAGAAGTCAGAAAAATGTGAAGCGAAAGAGAAGACCTAAATGGGACTGAAGGGATTTAACCAAGAACTAAACATTGTTATGTTGAGGTGCTGGCTGAGATTGAAGGGGAGTCAGTAGAGAGGAAAAGATAACTAGAAATGAAAAAAAAATTTCAGAAAGATAAAGGAGGAAGATAAACCAAAATACATTAGCTTAAGCTCTTTTAAGCAACCAATGGAGCAATGAGTGGGCTAAACAGATCCTAATGTTAGCAGCACAGACAGAGTGCATGTTATGGGAATGGACCTGTATTGTTAGCTGACAGAAGAAAGAGCATTGCATGTGGACTGCTTTTATAGTGTTTCACTTTGCTGCTTTAATTGAATATTTCACTGCTTCTTTAGAAAGATATTTTAAATCATAATTTAAATACCATCAGTATATAACTTCTAAGAACTTTTAAAAGTGACCATTTGTGAAAAATGTGATCCAGGGAAGCTATGCTATACATAGTTTGCCCTCATCCCATATGGCCCAGCAGAGTTTCTGTGACAACTATTAAGATACAAATATGAATGAGTTTCCCAAGAGTGGGCTAAAATCCAGACTTCCCCACCAATCGCTACTCTTCCAGTGTTGAGAGAAGAGGAGTAGGAGTGATACTGGCTCATTCCTGTACTCTGCTTTTAAGTTGACAGCACTACCTTAGCCTTAGGATGGAATTAGTTTCTTGCATTCTTTTTATGAATTGATAGGAAGAATTAAGGAGGATATCTGCAATATTTTGGAAGTAAAGAGTTAATTCCCCTGTGCAGTAAAAGGTAAGATATAAATCTATCAGTGTATTGCAATTTTAAATTTTTTGTCAGTTTTAACTGTAGATTTAGTTTCACATTTCACGAAATATATCAAGCGAGAAAGTACTAATTTTTTGATATGATTATTTTTCCTTTCACAGGCTTTCAAAGTTTCATTTTAAAAATATGCAATGCCATCACCCTAATTCTGATGTGAGAGGACAAAGCGTTGTTGTTACAATCGATGATAAATCTGGCAAGATAATTTTTAGTTGTTTTCATATTGAAGATTTTTTTCTACATGTCACGTGAGTAAATTTTCATTTCAATCAAAATGCCATAAACATTTTTGTTTCCTGCTAAAAATATTTTATAGAGAATGCTATAATTTTACATTGTCATCATGTACATCAACTCTAAATATAAAATGTAAGAAATATAACTGTTTATTTGAAACAGCACACATAATTTTTCTTTCATAAAATAGTCCAACTTAACCTGTAAAATTGTTAATACAAGTGTCAATAAAGCTTGGTTTAGAAAATAGTTAAATTTACACTTGAATGCTACAAAACCATTAATATTTCTTCAAACATAGTTACTCAAGTTTGCCATTTTATTACCTACCATTTCTTTCTAAATAGCCAGCAAATTCTCACAATCTACTTTACAACATTGAAAGTTCTAAAAGTCTTTTTGTGAACATTTGTTAAGGAAGTAAGCTGTTAAGTCATGTTTTGAGGATCTTCTCTATGAAACATAAACACATATTTTAGAATGGACCATGTCATCATAAAAGAGAAAAAGACAAATGATTAAGGCAAAGTTATAGAAATGGGTCAGTGGTCTAGAAGCAGGTGGAAACAACAACCCAGAGCCCTCTTCTGATTGGCATTGTTCAAAGACTTGTTCATACATCATTTCAATTAGTCCTCATAACAACCCTATAAAGCAATTACTCTTACTAGTTGTCATGTCTTGCATGACAGTTTATTCAGGACTATATGAACCAAGCTGTGAGGGGGATTAAGAAAAGACAAACAGACACAAAGGTAGAGAAAAAGCTGGAGTAAGGTGGAGTAAGACTGACCAAGAGCAGCTCGGCATTGAATATAGATTTAAATGTCAGAAGGATTTATTGTGAGAAAGCTTCTTTAAGACAAAACTGAAGTTGAGGGTAAAAGCCGCCCAATTAGAACATATCAGCTTGTGCCCATAATTCTCTACTTCCAGGCAGCTAGCGTTTGAACCCAAATCCTTTGTTAACAAGAGATTTCCCTTTGAACAGAGCATCACCATAGAACTGGATGGTCTTGACCTGCTCCTTTTCACAGAGAGTTCTCCAGAGGTGTTGCCTCTGTCTCGGAACAGTTCAAAGACCATCCTTCATTTGCTGCTCCTGACAACTAATCACTGTTTTTCAAGAGGGAACTTGATAATAATTATCTTACCAATCTTCTCAAACATGTAAGCAAGGTGACCAGACTGCACACAGCAGTCTGGGGAAGAGCTCAAATTCTCTGCCACTAGACTGTTGCCTTCCATTCTAAGTATTTCAATGATAGAAAGAAAAACAAAAGGAAATTGCAAAGCATTTGGAATTAAGTAGCAATGAAAGTAACAACAAAACTTGGGTGATGGTCCTAAAGTTATGTATAGGATCATGTGATATTCAGACTTTTAAAAACATAAGAAAGATATGAAATAAGAGTAAACATGCAAGTTAGCATATAAAAATAATGGGAAATACTCAAAGTAGATACAATATTGGGGTTAAAAGATAGAGTTAAAGGAAATTAAAGGCTAGGTGCGACAGTGCAGGCCTATAATCCCAGTGGCTAGGGAGGCTGAGGCAGGAGGATCAGGCAAGTTTAAAGCCAGCCTCAACAACTTAGAGAGGCCCTAAGCAACTTAGTGAGACCCTGTCTCTAAATAAAAAATATGAAGTATAAAAAAGGGCTGGGGATGTGCCTCAGTGATTAAGAACCTGAGTTCAATCCCTGGTATGAAAGAAAGAGAAAGAAAAGAAAGAAAAGAAAGAAGGAAGGAAGGAAGGAAGAAAGGAAGGAAGGAAGGAAGGAAGGGGAAAGAAAGAAGAAAAGAAAATTAAGTAGATACTGAAATATACTGAAATATTTTATAAACATATTATAAATTTCTTATTTCTTTTAGTTGGCTCTTGCATCGCTGTGAGCAAAAGACTTGACAAGAACAACACAGAGTGCATATAAAGGTGTTTAATATGAAAAATTTAATCTGCTTATAATTTTGTGCAAAGTTAGACAAATTATGATTGTAACAATTTTTTTCTATTTGCCTCAACAAATGTTTTCAGTGAACAGTGAAAATAAATAAATAAATAAAATCGACGAATGTAGATTCAAAAAAAGAACAACATAGAGGAGAAAAAGTTTATTTTGGCTCACAATTTCAGAGATTCATTCCATGGTCAGCCAACTCCATGGCTCTAGGCCCAGGTGAGGCAGAACATCATGGCAGAGGGCATGGTGGAGGAAATCTGCTCAGAATAGACTGCTGGGAAGTAGAGAGAGAGCTCTGTTCACCAGGGACAAAATATAAACCCAAAGACATACTTCCAGAGACATACTTCCTTCTGTCACATCCTACCTGCTTATAGTTACAACCCTGTTAATCTATATCAGTGGATTAAAAATTGTTCATCAAAACTAATTATTTGAAAGTTTTAACACTCTTATGGTTTAGATATGAGGTGTCTCCCAAAAGTTCATTTGTGAAACAATGCAAGAATTCTCAGGGATGAAACAATTAGACTGTGAGAACTGTAACTAATCAGTGCACTGTTTCAGAAGTTCAGGCCAAAGTTGTCTGACTCTATTTCTCTGAGCCTGAGGTGAGGCATAACATCATGGCAGAAGATGTAGTACAGGAAAACTTCTCAGCTCATGACAGAGTGAGAAAGAGGAGCCAGGAACAAAATATAATCCCTAAGGGGACACTCCACCCATGCAGTGACCTACTTCCTCTAGCAACACCTCACCTACCTACAGTCACCACCTTGTAATCTATTCAAATTATTAATCTGTCAAATGGGTTAACTCATTGAATAGTTGCAGCTCTTACATTCATTTCACTTCTAAACATTCCTTCATTGCCTAACAGGAGCTTTTAAGGGAAAATCTCATATTCAAACCTTAATATTTTTATTATTTATAATTCTGCTGGAGATCCCAATCAAATTTTTAAAATAAAAATACAAGGAAAAAATTGGAGGAGCTCTCAATATTGGCCAGAGATACCATTTGCCAAATATAAAATACAATAGAAATGATGGATCTACAAATGAAGAATTATAATTAATAGAATTTAGGAGGGTTCCTAGAAAGGAGATAAACATGGAATAATAAAATTAATATCAAAATGCAATTTTCTGAGAAGTAAGTCATAAATTTAACATAGTTTCTGTAAAAATAACAAGCCTACTTTTAAAAAACAAAAATTTATAACCTTTCTAAATCTCAAATAGACAAAACAAAACAGATTTGGGAAGAACAAATAATTTTATAGATAAACAATGTGAGAGGATTTACTCAACCATATATTGAAATTTTCTTTAAAGCTAAAATATTCAAAATGACATTAGTTTCAAGGCAGGCAATAAAATAAAATACATTGCACAAAGAACCTGGTACTGATCCATATATACTTGTCATATGGGAAGAGTAACATTTCAAATGAGTGAAAATCTAGACAGATGGAAAGTGCTGAACTGGAAATTGATCATATTTAAGGAAATTATGAATGCTTCTATAAAAATATTGCTAAAGAGGGACAGTGAATTTTTTAGTGGAATATGATGGACATCATAGCCCTAGCTTTATGTATGACTGCATGTATGCTGTGATTCTACATCATATACAACCAGAGAAATGAAAAGTTGTGCTCCATCTGTGTACAATGAACCAAAATGCCCACTGCTATCATGTATACCCAAGTAGAAAAAATAAATAAATAAATTTTTGAAAAAAATTGTTACTTATATAAGGAAAAAATTGTTTACTATTACACAAAATGAATTAATGAAAGATTAAATAGAAATGCAGAAAATGAAATTATAGAATATATAAAAGAATATATCAAGATAAGAAAGGATATCTTAAAATACAAAAATCAATATTTACAAGAGGAAAAATGGATACTCTAACTATATTAAAGTTTAAATTGTTCATATGACAGAAGAAATAAAATAAAATGTAAAACTCATCCTAGGAGAAAATATTTGCAAGAGTAGTACTGATGTTGTTATACCCATCAGCGAGAAACAACAATCTCATAGATTCATTTGTTAAAGGTTTATTTTTCAGCCAGCGGGATTACAAAGCCAGTTAGAGCCAATTCAAAGTTGCAGCCCCCGACTTGGTTTAACTTACAGATTATATAGCAAAAGAAAACTGTGAGTCAGGCGCTATGCCATTTTCTCCTTTTAGCCAATGCAAGCAAGCCAACAATACAGAAGCAGAAATTGCAGTTAGCTAAGCCCACCCTACGCCCACCCTACATTTAGGAAATAGATTGTAATACTGTTTAGTAAGCATCCTGGGTTTGGCAAGCATCCTGGAGTTGTTTTTTTATCTGAAACTTAGGTCAAGATGATCTCGACTCTTTGCAAAAATTAAGTATGTTGATGTTTGGGCTAAAGTTAAGGTGGCTGACAGCCCAGACAAAATGGAGTTTCTTAAGCTAAGAGTTACCACAATGTAATGCTTTTTAAAAATGCAAATTTGTTTCAATGCAATAAAGAAATAATTTGAATATAATGAGGGATTCATGTTTGCTTATAAATGAATTCATGTGAGAAAAACACAGGTAGAAGGAAATAAACTCCACCCAGCTGAACCAAGCTGTGGTTCAGTACACAAAACTCCCTCTTCAAACTCTACCAAATGCTTCAATCTACAGCATGTGTTATAAGCCTCACACCCACTCACATTGGTGTTATAACTTTCTTTACTGTTTCAGGTGACCATCCTTCCACCATTTCACCAAAAATAATAGGCCTACATCTCACTTATACAAGGTCCACTTCCAAAAGTAAACATCAGCTGTTTTCAAGATGACATGTCATATTTATTTTGCTTTTATGTATTTCTTAATCACTTAACAGATGTAAACTTGTGGTATAATTTTTTTAAGTTTCTATCATTTTTATGTATTAGTCATGAAATTTTTGAGCATGTACTCCAAACCCTTTTTCCTCAAAAACCTATAATTTTTATTGCAAGATTTTATTCAGAGTGGTGATTCCTAATATGTTTTCTATACATCAAAAAGAAATAAACATAACAGAAAAATGAATGTGATAGATTAAAAATGGCTAAAAATTATTTGAGCATCCCTTACCAAAAAATGGAGTTAATCTCTCCACCCTTGGAATCTGAGTTGGCCTTGTGATCTGTCTGACCAATAAAATGCAGCAACTTCTGAGCTGGCAATTTAGCCCTTAAGTTGGTAAATAAAGGCAGCAGTCAAGTGTGGGGGCTGAGAAATAGATATCGCTCTTCCTCCACCTCCTGCCAGCTCTTCCAGTGACATCTTTCTTTTCTGATAATGTTATATGTGGTTATTGAATTTTCAATGTACTCATGTAAAGTCATAAAACAAATCCACCATTATAATGAGAGCTCCAATTTGCCTAATTAAAAATATTCAGCCTTCAAAAGTAAAAGTTATGTTTGAAAAAATTTTAATGTTACTATTTTAGCATATATATTTAACATGTTATCAGACTTTATTTTTACATATCCAAATATATTTTACTTATTTTTATACCTCACATAAGTATATTAGTTTAATCAGTTACATTTACTTCTGTGAACATTCAATTTAAGTTTTGCCATGTCACAATGGATTGAAGAAAATAAAGCAGAATGAGGTGAAATAGAAGCAAATGCACATCATCTTGGTTATTACATGGTAGTATTACCAAAAAAGAGAGTTAGTTTGGTTGCAGTAGAGAGAGAAAGAGAGCTAAAAAATGGTAAAAATATGATGATTCAAATGATAAAACTATAATTAATTTTCTGCAGTGGGATACAAAAAAGGGAAAAAGAAATCAAAACAAATCAACCATAATGGAAGGAGACACAAAAAATGATAAAATGATATTTGTCATTTTGACATACTGTGTCTGAGAGGATGACTGAACTTTAAATACCCAACTTACTTAGAATAGAGGTAGATATTTGAACTCAGAAGAGGTACAGGATAAAGGAGAGTCTTTTCAGTTATCCTCACAAAGTTTATCCTTTTATCTATATAAAAGCAGATGGGCTGCATATGGCATGGAATATAAACAGAGAAGAGCAGAGAGCCAGTGCTTTACCAGAAGAATGTGCATTAACCACTCATAATACCTAAACTTTACAAAAACTTTTTCAGAAATACTGAAATAAACACACATATGCACCCCATACACATAACACATTCAGCCATTTCTGTGGTTTGTCCTTTAATGCATTAAACCTCTATTTAAAGCGATGGCTAATGGAATCAAGATAGTTCTGATAAAGTACATTTCAGTCTCAGAGTTTTAAGCTGTCCATCATGTTAATCCAGCTCAGGGTTTAGAATGTTTTTCCTAGGATTTGTAGAAAAGAATTCCTTTAAGAGATTCCTTACAAATTGGTTCCTTCACTGGTATTTGGCTTTAATGGTTAAAAAAAAAAAAAAAAAAACTAATAAAAATTTTTTCAAAGAGGTTATTAGGAACTAGTAACTATTTAAGTGGAAAAGCAAGATTTTATTCAGCCAAAATCTTGCCAATATAGTCACTATGATTTACTCTGTACTTTCTGTCTTTCTCCTAGTGTCCTGTAACAGGGTTTTCTCCAAAAGGAAAGACAATTTTAAACCATCACAGGCTTAGATTTATTTATATTCATTCACTCAAAAAATTTAAAAGCAGTTAAATTAGGATTAATACAAAAAGTTTAATTTTATATTTTACATTAATAATTTTAAAATAAAAATTTCTCATGGTGCTTGGGGAATGATACAAACATGAGACTTATATTCACAGTTTCTCTTTAGAGCAGGGCTATCACAGTTGACCACAACAACTACTAGAAAGCTGTTAAGACACCATAGACACAGTTTACCAATAGCTGTAGGTGCAGACTACTTGAAGTTACCTGAAATTAAATGTGCAATCTGATGCCTAATTTCCCTTCCTCATGCTTTCTCCACTATTTCACAACATCTCATCCTAATATGTCTTTGAAGTTTCTTTGTTTTAAGCACTGTAAGTGGGAAGCTGGCCACCTGAGACCATAGCACCATTTCCTAATTATCTCATCCACATCTTTTTGTGTTATATCCACCAACTAGGAAAACTGGTTTACACAGCCATGTGTAAGAAGCCAAGAAGAACATTCACAACTTTCTTCACTGCATCCTCTTTATTCTCACTTTCAGACAGCATAAGTCTGTTCCATATTACATTCTTAATTTTTCAATTCTCCTTATAATTATAATTAGTCCTTCTATTCTTTTCAAGTTAGGAAAAAATTATAAATAATTATTCTAGAGTCCCAGTTATTACATTTTATTTTTCAATCTATTTTAAAAATTCATTGTATAATTCATTTCAGAAGAACTTTCTGTGCCAGATGTAAGTCCACGAATTGTTCTACATGCATAGTTGTGATCAAGATCTGAAACAGGTCTATCACTCCCAAATGTCTTCTCATGGCCTGTATTAGCTTCCAAGGCTACCATAACAAATTAAGCCACAAATCTATTGACTTAACACAACAAATTAATTTTCTCATCATTTCAGAAAATAGAGTGCTAATCAAGATATCTATGAGATTGGATCCTTCTGGAGGTTCTGAGGAGGGTTCTGTTTCATGATTCCCTCCTAATCTCTGATATCTGCTGCCAATCCTTGGCATTCTTTAGCTTGTAGATGTGTCACTTCTATCTTTCTCTCTATATTCACATGGTGGCTGACTGGGAGCTGGGCTGGGACTTATGGCTACTGTTCAGCATGGTGAGAGTATCCCACTGAATATCATTAGTCTGAAAAAGTGCTTGTGTGTGTTTGTGTGTGAGTGTGCGTGTGGACACTATAAAAATTGTACCTGTCTTTACCAAACTGAAGCAATTCTTAAAGCATAGCTTGGATTGTTATTGTGGTAATCCAAGGATAAGAATGTAGAAAAATAAGGGTTTTACAGAAGCAGAAAATTCTTGACCAACCACAGAACAAGATCACAAGATAAGTGAAATGTAAATGCTTGAAAAAAATTGATAAAAATCATTTTCTTCAAAAACATTGTTTTTCTAAAATATATGAAGTACATTTCTTGATAACTCTCATTTAAATTTTTAAAATCTAAATTTGCAATTTTAAATATTGTTGCGTTACATACATATATGTGCATATATGTGCATAGATGGATGTGTATTATAATTTTAAAATAAAAATAAAGAAATGTAAATTGGAAAAGAGAATACCTGCACTCAGATAAAAAGGCCTTTAACTACTAAAGGTAACAAAAGTGATCCAAAATTGAAGTTTCTATAGAAATCAGCTATACTGTTTTACTTTTTCTTTAATTTTTTAATAATTTGCTCTTTGTTTACTTTTACCAGAACATAATATGATGAGGATCAGCACAAAGGATGAAAGACAACAGTGTCTCTAACTAAGAGAGACATTTGAGGAGCAGTTGTCATTTTCTCTTTAAATCTACCTAATCATTCTATAGATAAAAACTGAATAATTTTGTTGAGATTATCCTTTTACTGGAAATATAAAGACATAGATAATAGTAAAACCATATTCACTGTGACTAATATTCTTTAAGTAAAATGTTAATACATATAAGGTAATAGAACCTCAGAGACCTTCTTCTTGTTCTTTCCACTAGTGTTATTCAGTGGAGTTCAAATTGTGGTGTACTTCAGGATCATCACAAGAGCTTGTTAATATGCAAATATCTGGCCCATCACAGACCTACTGAAATAGAATCTCAGCAGATGGGCTTTTGTCATCTGTACATTAACAAGTTTTCCAAAGTGATTCTGATGCATTCCAGGTCTGACTGTGGTCTAGGTGATTATTTTTGGACATCTCTGAAAGTTTGACATCTTCTTCTCCTTTCCTAAACGGCAAAGAAACTAGATTCTGGTGTCTATAACATTGGGTTATTTAGAATCTTCAAAATAAAAAATGCTGTCTTGATTCCTAAGCATATAATATGATTAAAAATATCCATAAGTGCTTTTTGCTACAGTGTCAGAACTCAAAAGATGCCTAAGTCCTCCCATCCTGTTGGTCACTAATAAGAAAGAGCTTTTGTGGGCTAAATAAGTATAGGTCAATATTTGTAATGACTTTGACATTTCAGAAAACTTTTCTCCTCAAAGGTACTTGTTCTCATGGAAATATTTATATGAACAAGATTTATGTTTGTGTTTTGTTTTTTCTCAACCCTCCCAGAGTGCACTTCTGCTAAGATTAAAGATCTTAGACTACTGAAAGAAATAGGTTTGTGTGTTTGTTGGTAATAGGGTTCTTATGCTAGCTTGGGAGATCTTAAAATAGAGAACATAATTCTTTTGCCCTTTATTTCTCAGCTCATAAGCACAATTGTCCTTCAAAATGTGGTAACCATTTTTGTCTGATTTAGACAGAGTAGAACTTATTCTGTATTCTGTGTAATTATTATTGCACTGTAAGAACACATTCATTGCTTTTGATTGCCAGGAAAATTACATTATTTTTCCACTGAATTTGTGATTAAATAATATTGTGAGAAATTTTTAAAAATAGTAACTGCTTCAGGCTATGTCTCCAGTTAGTATTAGTTCAGTTTAAGAATTTCTATTAAGTTTTATGTTATCATTTTGGCTAAATCATAATATTCTATGATTTAAGAAAAATTTGATTCTTAGTATTCTTATCAGCTATATTAATTATTATAGTACTGTGTCACTTGAAGATTTCATAAGTCTAACTTCCACAGTTTCATTCAAATTTATTTTAAAATGTGAATAGCAAAGAAGTTATAGATGTAAAAGACTAAACCCATTCCCATTTCTCTTGAAATCACTTCAAGTATAGGCATAAGACCATTCCCAAACCTCCTGACATTATCATCCAACACCCAGTTTACCATCTCCTGCAAACAATATTTAACTATATTTTGCATATGTGAGAATAAATCCAAGTGAGGAAATAAAAGAGGAAAAGTAATTGGTCTTGCAGGTGATGTTAATCAAGAGGAGGTAAAATTTAGAATTGGCTATCTTCTTATAGGTGAAAAAATAATTATGGATTTAGTCCAAAAATTAATATCATCTGATAATAGCCTTCTGTGATAGGCAATTGTATCAATACCTTAAGAACAAAATGGTCATTTGCAAATACATGCATAACTTTGATATTTGTGCAAAAAAATCCAAAATGATTAGGTTGTACCTGAAATAATTACAAAATTAAGCATATTTTAGTTTTAGAAACTGTAGTAGTCCCTGATAATAAATACAAATAAAAATAAACATTATAATCTAATGAATTAAGTCAATACATTATTGTTTTATATATTAATTTATTTAATTCTCACAATCATTGCCATTTTATAAAGAGATAAAATCACTAAAACTTATGTAATATGCCCCAAGTTAAATAAATAAGAAGTAGTTTTTGTATCCAAAGTAGCCAAACAAAAATATGTTATGAATGTTTGTGTTACTTTAAAGATTATTATGGAAGGGCAAAATATAATCACCCTTACACTGTGGTCCAGAGGAGCTACTAGTATTCTTTGGAAAGAAATTATCTTTTGGAGGGAGAGTGAAATAAACTTGGGCTAATGAATGACACCCTGAGGTTTTGTAATGGGAAAATCCAAAGAAAGAAATGGTCAGGATCTATTGTATGATAACATGAGAGAAATAACCATGTGGAATTTTATTTGTTCTTTATTTTTTGTTTTAACCTCAGAAGGAATTGTTGAAGAAAAAAGAAAGATATAACTAAAGAACAAGATAAAATAGCCATACAAATGACAAAAAGTCAGATTCTTCTTAGAGTAACTATCTAATGAGAAATCCTGGTGGCAAATAGTCAAAGACGCTTTTATAAGAATAGAAATTAGATATTATTTAGATAGAGCGAAACTTATTCTGTATTCTATGTGATTATTATTGCACTCTCAGAGCACATTCATTGCTTTTGATTGTCAGGAAAATTACATTATGCTATGTTAGTTTGTATGTTGTTTGGCATTTCCTCTCTCAAATACCCCTAAATCTTTAGTAAATATTATTATACTTATGAAAGTTTTGAGTATTTTTTTAAGTTACAAAGTAATAGTATGACAGACAGGCTGGTATTATTTACCTGAATTAGAACAAAGGCTCCAGGGCAAGCCCTGACGCAAAAAAGACTGACTGGGACCACTGGCAAGTAAACATGATCTTCCTGTGTATCTGTTTTCTTACCTGGGCATAACTTACAGATCCAATTTGACCAGTTTATAGAAAAAGGAGACAAACTTTTTTAAAGTCTTTGTATTAATAGAATATTTTTAAAGAGCAGTTAGTTTTAGTTGTATAAAAATATTGAGCAGAAACTTCAAAGAATTCCAAAGTGACTGTTTCATTGGGCATTCTCCCAGCAATGCGTGTACAAGTTCCTATTGTCCAGCATCCCCACTAGTATTTAGTGTTGTCCTTTTTTTAAAATCTTAGCCATTCTACTAGGAATGTAGTATTTTCTCATTTAATATGAAATCCCATAATGACTTGTTGATCATCTTTTCATATACTTATTTTCCACCCATATATCTTCTTTGTTGAAGCATCCTGATCTTTTGCCCCCTTTTAAGTTGTTGTTGCTGGTGGTGGTCTTATTGTTTTCTTATTGCTGAATTTTAAAAACTTCTTTGTATATTTTTGGATTCCTGTACTTTATCAGATATATGTTTACAAATATTTTGTTCCAGCCTATAATTTGCCTTTCTATTCTCTGAGTAGTGTTTGGTAGACCAGAATACTTTAATTTTAATGAAATCTAACTTTAACTTTTTTTCTTTCAAGAACCATCCTGTTGGTGTATCTAAATATACATTACCAAACACAAGGTGACCAATACTTTCTTATATGTTATCTTTTGGAAACCTATGTTTTACATTTAAGTCTATGATCCTTTTAAAGTTAATTTTTGTTAATGATGTGAAGTCTGTGTCTAATTTTTAAAATTTTTTTTTTTTTGCACATGAATATCTACTTGTTCTAACAGCATTTGTTGAAATGACTATCCTTTTTCCATGGACTTGCCTTTGTGCCTTTGTCAAAGATCAGTTGACTCACTGTGTGTGGGCTCATGTCTGTAATCTCCGTTCTGTTCCACTGAACTGTTTCTCTAGACTTTGATCAGTGCCATACAGTCCTGATTACTGTAGTTCATAGGAGGTCTTGATGCCAAGTAGTGGTTTAGATCCTCTGGCTTCATTCTTTCATGTTGTATCAATAAAAGTCTTGCCTCCAAACTATCCCAGTCCTGACTGATGTGGGGGAGGGAGGAAGAGTACCTCTCTATAGTATGTCCAACCACTGTCAAGTCATGATATCACAGGTCTCAGTACCAAATGTCACAGGCCAATTTTTTTATACATAGGAATCTATATAGCCATTGCTGCTATTGTAATCCCAATCCATGGAGCAGGCCAGGAGAACCTCCCTGGATCAGAGGAACAAGCTATTTTGAGCAAGTTCTTTTTTCTAGATCACTCAGACTTTTGGACTGAGCCCTGTGCCTGGTGACCTTTCTCTTGTGGAGCTGAGTGGATGGGAGCTGTGTTGAATCAAGGCTCAAAGCATCAGATGTGTTCTCGTTTCAATTGGTTGAAATGGAAAAAGAATGAAGTCTTCATTTTTGCCCCTCTTGCCTTCTAAAAGGAGTCCTTACATGTGAAAATTTGCTTTTAAACAAGATGCAGAGAAGCTTTTGTGGAGCCAGAGGTGACCTGTTATTCATTGTTTTTTTCACCACAATGGGTAGATAGTTGCCAGAAGCCAACAATTTTAACTTTGCCTAATGCTCAGCTAACCTCCATCCTATGAATGCCCTCAGCAACTTGCTAAAGAAAGTACATACTTTGAATCTTTCACAGCAATTAATTTAATCTCACTAGCATAAAAATAAATGAAAACTAAAGCTCATAGCAGCTAAAATGTCTCAATGGAAAATTTGGTACGTATTTAAAAAGAAGGCTGACTGAAAAATTACGTTCTTTTTATAACATTAGGAAACACGACCACTGATCATATAAGAATTATACCATGATGGTTTTATAATGTTTTGAAATAATTTCCTCCTTCTTTTTCTTCTTTTTTCCCTCCTCCTCTGCCTCCTCCTCCTTCTCCTCCTCCTCCTTCTGTTCTGCCCCCTTCCTCCTCCTTCTTTTTCTTCTTCTTTTCTTCATTTTTTTAAATCTCTCAAGCAGGAATCCTTACCACTTATTTCAGTGCCTCAGGGGAAATCTGCAGGAGGATAGAATATAGAAGAAGTCTATAGCTTTATTTTTATACATCTTAAACCCTCAGAAGAATTTGAAGCAAAAAATAAGAGAAATAAGTTTATCTTTGTTTAGAGATTGTGTTCCATTGAAGCAGAAAAGCAAGTGGCACTCCTGGACCCAAAGATTAAAAAGCAATGCTCCAAGCAGCGTAGCAGAGGGATGTCCTCATGCCATAAGAGCGAAAGGAACCTGTGCCCCACTGGCTAGCAGCCCTCCAGGACAATGAAGAGGTCCCTGAGAGAAGTTCTCATTGTGTACAAACAGGTGAGACTCAGGTAGGAGGCCAGGCAGGTGATTTCTGTGACAGCAAGAGATCAGAAGAAATGTAGTGGTACTGAAGGGGCATGCAGAAAGAAACCCCACATCTGTATCAACTTGAGCAGATCCCAACACTTAGAGCAAAATCAGCCTCCCCTAGTGCACTGGCATTATGCACCCTGAAGAGAGAGAATTTTACAGAGGAGGTCAGAGACTCAGGAAGAGCTGAGATGAAGGTTTCTAGAATGGGAGTAATAAGTACTTGATTTAGAATTTAATTTGATGTATGAAAAAGAAAATGATGTTTGATATTTACTTAAGTCCGCTAAATGGGCATTTTTGCATTTTAGATGGCGTAGAGCTAACCAATGAAATATGAAATCAGTAACATATAAAGTTGCACAGGCAAATCTATAACTGCTTAAACATTAAAAAAATACCTAATATTTTGACATAATTTACTTTTTCCAGATTGACCTAAGAATGTTGGATTTGGTGGACAAATTATGTGCACAAAAAGAGTTCCCAATGGAAGAAAAATAATAAAATTTTATAGAGATAACATTAATAGATAGCAAGTGTTCTTAAGGAGGATTGCACAGAATAGTTTATTTTATGAAAATAATTGCAGTAAAATGAAAATATAAAAATGGGAAATAGTTTAAATTTGCAAAATAGAAAAGGAGGTAGGCAACTGAATTTGATTAATATAGCCTCTTTCAGAAAATATTTTGCTGATGAAAATGCACAAATGTTGGCATAATTCTGATATGAAAACATACATTTATTAACTCAGAATAAAATATTCTTAGGCTCTAAATTCAAGCAGGCGTTCCTAAGGATTCTTCATTCTGATTTATGCTTACATAACTAAAATATACCTTTTAAATTATTGCTCCCAGAAGGAAAATGTAGTCTAGGATCATTTTCTCTTTCTACTTTAGAATACAAAGTTCATCAAATTATTAATGGTTAGTTTTACTCACAAGAAATTGGAGGGAGAGTGACAGGAAGACATTAAATCAAAGAAGTAAAAGAAAAGAGAAGAGAGATTGAGCATACTTTAACAAGTGGTTAAGTTAGTTGAGAGTGATTTCAGTAATATCATTTCAGTTAGTCAGACTGAGATTACCTGAGAGAAACAGAAATTCAGAAATAAAAATAAAACTGTAGCCTATCATTTCAAAATCCTTACTTGGAAAGGCAGTTATCAAACTCACAGCTCAATTTTAGTTTTATTGGATCTTTTCTAAACTATATATTCACCCTCGGATTCCTCTTCCTAAGTTGGTCTGATATTTCTTCCAAGGTTATCAAATCATCAATTAGTCTTTTAGAAGGGCTTTCATTCTCTGAAACAATGAGGTTAATCCAAATAAACCATCCTGTCCTGACTTGGATTTAGAAGTTTCTGAATATGTACATGGGGACTCTCTTAGATTTGAGTGGACAATCATAAACTATGGATAATAACAATTTGCTTCATTGTTTTGCAACCTTCTATTTTATTTGTTTTCATCTTTCTGTACTGACTAGACTCTCAAATAAACTATAAAATAGAAGAACTATTGGCACAGATACCCTCATTCCATGTTTTAAGTAAAAGGCCTTCAACATTTAAGAATAAGTTTTGCTATAGGTGTTCAAGCGTTTTCTTTTCAAGATTTTCAAGATTTTTCTGTCATGGATGGTTGGTGAATTTAGTCTAATGGTACATTTATTTGGGTTCCTATAAATTTTCTCCCTTACAGTGTTACTGCAGTTAAATTTAAAGAGTTTCTGGTAATGAACCTTTCGTGTTTTTCTGGGTGACACTTAGCTTGTTTATGACGCATTTTTAATACATTAATAGATTTAGTATCTTTCTATCTTCATGATTTTTGTTTCTGTGTTTGTGAGATCAGCACCATGATGTTTATTTGTTTGTTGTATTTTATTCATTGGTTTGGGTATCAAGTTTATGGTGGTTTCATAAAGTGAAATGAAAAGTATTTTCTTTATCATTCCTACTTTCTAGAAGGATCTTTCAATAATGTTTGATAGAACTCATTGGTGAGGCCATCTGGATCAGGAGTTTTCTTTTAGGGGAGATTTTTAACATCTGTAATAGTGTAGGAGAAAGCAAACTCAGTTTCTCCTAATATGTCATAACACAATCAACACTAAATACCTTCACAACCTCAGATGTGTATGAGGTTTTGCACCAAAGAAGCCATTAATTCTGTAGCAGACATCAGCTGCTAAATGTCCTCTAGCTCAACATGACCTAGAAGTACCATCAGATTACAAGAACTGTGATCTCAGTTCTACCTTCCATTACAGACACCAGTCACAAGTGGTACATTTTCATTTGTACTTCTCATCCACCAGCTATAAATCAGGGGTACCAATGACTTGATACTTGTGTCTAATTTATTTTCTAGAGTGACTCACAGAGTTCTCATAAACACTGAAGTGTCCTGGTTGATAATGTTACTTGATGTCACCAGTCCCACCCAGAAGGAAGAGGCTAGACTACAATGCTGAGTCCTCCAGAAATATTCAGAGACAACTAGTAGGTAAATGGGTTTTATTCAAAGTCAGCTTTCAAAGAATATGAAACTTTTGAGACAGTAAGTTTCTTTTATCTTTCTGGTTTGGTCAAAATGCGTAAAATTTATTTTTTCCTTTTTCTGTCTTTTGCCTATGTCTTTTTCTTTTAATTTTTTTCTTTTTTTAGTTGTCAATGGACCTTTATTTTATTTATATGTAGTGCTAAGGATCAAACCCAGGGCCTCACACATGCCCGGCAAGAGCTCTACCATTGAGCCACAACCCCAGCCCTGCCTATGTCTTATACAGAGGTGGTGGAATCCAGCCAGCCAGGATCCAGGCATGGTCCCCAGGCTAGGCTGTTGGTAACAAAAAAATAGAGGGTGTTACAAAGGATACAGAGGAATGGCCAGATGAAAGAGCTGCATAGAGTAAGGTATGGGAGAAGGGGCAGGAGCTGCCATGCCCTCTCCACTTGCACCACCCTCCAGGAACCTGCTCGTGTTCAGTTATCCAGAAGCTCCTTGGACCCAGTCCTCTTGTATTTCATTGAGGATGATCAATTAAATCATTGATCATTGGTAATCAACTTTATCCTTCATCCCCTCACCTCTCCCCTAGAAGTTGGGTTGGGGTTGAAGAAATCACTCCTTTATTCATGTCTTGGCCTCTCTAGTGACCAGACCCCACCGGCAGTTATCTAGGGCTCCAGTCTTCATATAATTAGAATATGAAGGCACTCATATCAATTCTAAAATTCCAGGATTTTAGGAGCTGTATGTCAGAAAACTGGACAAAGACCAAATATATATATTTCTTAAGATCACAACATCCAGTTGAATTCTTTTAGTGGTTTTAGGACATAAAAATAGTATATTTCCTCTTAGAAAGTTTGGTAGATGATATTTTTTCCTTTGTCTCTAATTTCTTAGTTCATTGGTCTAAAAAAATAAAGTTGACAAGCTTGTTTTGAAAAGGGCCAGATAGTGAATATTGTAGACTTTGAAGGTCTCTGTTACATATTTTTTGTTCTTTTTTTTTTCTTTAGCTATGTCTTTGTTTTCATAGCCCTTTGATAAGGAAAAGCTATTCTTAGATTGATGGTTGCATAAAAATGGCTTTAGGTTAACCATGGCCTAAAGTTTTTTATAATATGTTTATAATTTAAAAACCTATAATATCTACAATTATAACCCTTTGTCATTATTGATATTGGTTATGGTTGACTTTTCTCTCTGGATTCATCTCACCACAGTATTATCAGTTTCATTAGTCCTTTAACAAAACAAAGCTCAAATAGCAAGATCATAGCTTAAATCCAACTACATTGAAAATTATATTAAATCTGCACTGTCTATTCACTCCAATTAAGGGATTGCTGAACTGGATTAAAAAAACAAAACAGAAAATCCAATTATTTGTTGCCTACAAGAAATAAGATAAAAACAAAAAGATGGATTAAAATAGGCCATGCAAATACTAATCAAACAAAGCTGGAGTAGTTTTATTACTACCAGACAAAGAAGGCTGAAGGACAAAGTATTTTCAGGGTCAAAAAAGACAGTTCATAATGATGAAGAAATAAGTAATCTATAAACTGTAAAAGTCCTTAATGACTCCATACCCAATGACAGAGCTTCAATACAAACGAAGCAAGAACTGACATAATTGATAAAAGAAACTGATAACTCAGCAATTAAATTTGAGGATGTTAATCCTCTTGTCTCAGTAATTACTAGAACAACTAAACAGTAAATTAGTGAGGATATAGAAATCTTGAGCAACACTGTCAGGCAACTGAGCTTAATTGACACATATAAAACACTGCATACTGTCTTTCCAAATACACATGGAACAATCACCAAAATAGACTCTTTGCTCTGCAGAATAACAGGCCTCAATAAATTTGTTTTCTCTTGGTCATGTTCTGCACAATAACAAAGCAACCTAATTCACAAGCATCTTTGTTCACGCAGGTGGTTCAATGTATTTCTGATTCACTCTTACCATGATTGTGTAGCCCTTTGTACTTTCAGTTTTATGGGAAGAGGATTAACTGTTGGGTTTCCACGTTTTAGCAAATTTAAGCTTTGGAATTTTTTTGCTTTGGAATTTTTTTGCTCTCGTTTCACCTGGGCTTTCACAAAGTAGTCAGAGTTTGTGTGTACTTAATTTGGTAAATGCATCAGGGAAAACATGTTTTTTGTACTCTAAATGGTATTTCTTGCTTTCACTTTGTTTTAACCTGCTAGTTTGTCTAAGTTTGATGCTTTTAAGTGTTTATATTTCAAAATTTTATCCAGATTTTTCTGTGCTTTTCAAGAGATATGAAAGAATGAATACTCTAGCCTGCTGTGGTTCCAGAACCCTAATGCCATTAAACTGCCTATCTGCATTCAATAATATGTAATAATGAGATCTATCTGAATGACTTTGGCTTTCTATGTTACTAGTGGCTGAGTGATATTTCCTGATTAGCAATAACAAAACTTATTGGCCTAGTCACCAACTGTTTTTTTTTTTTGTTTTTTTTTTTCTTAACATTATCCTCTCTGGGATTTTTTTCCCAATAAATAGCTCACTTATGATTTTTCTTATACATATATTTTCTGTGTTTTTCTATTTCACTAAAATAATTGTAAAGCATTTAGCTAAGAGAAATTGGAATTTCAACTCTGCTAATTCTTGGTAAAAACAAAGGAAAAATCAAGGATTGACATAATTCTGGAAAATTGTGTGATATCATGATTTAACAGCTTTCACTTTACATTTGACTTTTGTAGTATAAACTTAAAAGAGGAAACAGTTTTCAGCAATTATATATTCCTTTATCTGTTTTCTCCTTTTTAAATCATTTTATATTCAAGTAAATCTCTTAAAGCACCTGTCATGTCATTATTCTTGATAATTTTATCTTCCTCAATTTGTGGAAGCATCAATTATAAACTTTAATGTAACTGAACTTTGCTATAAAGTGTAAATTATATTTATTAAAAATCCAGATGGACATGAATACATGGAGAATTTAAATTCTACATGAAATCACTTTTTTAAGATATGAAGGAAAAAATGTTTGCATTCTTATATTAATAATGGGGCTAGAGGCCAATGACACTGTTGGAGGTTAGCCGGTTGAGTTCAAGGTCTTAGTGAAGGCTAGAGAGATGTGTGCTTCTCCACTGCTGTTTATCAAGTTTACATCTATTCTCCCTTTTTTTACTCATACTTGATGAAAAGAAACAAGAATATAAGTGTTAGCCTACAAAATCTTATGCATGTGTTTTTAGTCACAATCTTGTGACAACTTAATCCCATGAGTTATAAAGCATATTTATTACCAAAAATTGAATTTTAAGTTGTGAGGAGCAGGCATTCTCCAGATTTGTTTAGTCTTTAATCTGTCAATATTCTTAAATATTATTCTGGGAACAAATTTTTGCCACACACATATCTGATAAAGCCCTAATCTTCAGGATATTTAAAGAACTCAAAAGCTTAACACCAAAAAAAAAAAAAAAAAAAAAAAAAAAAAAAAAAAAAAAAAAAAAAAAAAAAAAAAAAAAAAAAAAAAAAAAAAAAAAAAAAAAAAATCCAATCAATAAATGGGCTAAGGAGCTGAACAGACACTTCTCAGAAGATATACAATCGATCAACAAATATAAGAAAAAATGTTCAACATCTTTAGCAATTAGAGAAATGCAAATCAAAACTACTCTAAGATTTTATCAGGCCAGTCGGAAAGGCAATTATCAAGAATACAAACAACAATAAGTGTTGGCAAGGTTGTGGGGAAAAAGGCACACTCATACATTGCTGATGGAACTGCAAATTGGTACAACCAATCTGGAAAGCAGCATGGAGATTCCTTAGAAAACTTGGAATGGAACCACCATTTGACCCAGCTATCCCACTCCTCAGTCTATACTCAAAGGACTTAAAAACAGTGATGCAGCCATTTCAATGTTTATAGCAGCTCGATTCACAATAGCTAAACTGTGGAACCAAACTAGGTGCCCTTCAATAAATGAATGGATAAAGAAACTGTGGTATATATACACAATGGAATATTACTCAGCAATAAAAGAGAATAAAATCATGGCATTTTCAGGTAAATGGATGGAGTTGGAGAATATCATGCTAAGCGAAGTAAGTCAAACCCCCAAAACCAAATGCCGAATGTTCTCTCTGATAAATGGATGCTGATCCATAATGATGGATGAGACACAAGAAGAATGGAGGAAATTTGGTTAAAGGGAAGAGGAGAGGGCATGGGAGTAGTAAAGATGGTGGAATGAGATGGACATCATAGCCCTAGCTTCATATATGACTGCATATATGATGTGATTCTATATCACATAAAACCAGAGAAATGAAGAGTTGTGCTTCACCTGTGCCCAATGAATCAAAATGCATTCTGTTATCATGTATACCTAAGTAGAATAAACAAATTAAATTTAAAAAAATAAAAAGTGCTGGAGATGTGGTTCAGTGGTTAAGCACCCCTGGGTTCAATCCCTGGTATAAAAAAATAAATAACCATCATAGACTGCAAAAAAAGAAAAACTAGAGTTTCTGTATTTATCACATTACCTAATATATTGTGTTGGCAATGTTTCATCTGAGGATGAGAAGCCTATGCCCAAAAAATAAATTCAAAGTTCCAACCTTTAAAAAAAATATATTTTCTCAAGAGAATTTTACCTAGGTCTTTCCTTGACCTGTAAAGATGAATATTAGCTCCAAAAGATCTTATCCCAACACAATGTGAAGTTTAATTTCTCTTACAAAACATTCATTTCTTCTACTTATATATCCATGACTTTGAATGTGATTCAGAGGGCTCTAAAATGCCATTGTATTTGACTTCATTAAATTTATTATCCTTCACAAGATTTTCAATTTCACTTTGCTATCATTTCACATTGCATTTGAACTTTACATCTGTGCAAACCCATATTTTAGAAATATTCAAGTGATCTTAAAATATATTACAAGCAGGTTTAACATCATTTTTAAGTGAGAAAAAACTCATCAGTGGTGATGAGTTTCAGTCCCCTAAGCAGATGCATGCATTACTTCAGGGCCTTATATTATGAATATCCAAATAAACAGTTTATCCTCGGTCTGTTTTTTTTCTCTTTGATCTTTCCCATTGGTATGTATATCAGTACTTGAAATGTATCATTTCTATTGACTTGTGTTTTTAATCCAGAATTGCAAATCTCACATTATTTTTAAACCATCTTGCTATTAGCTTCTAAAAACTTTAGTGGAATTCTCAACTTCTGAATAAAATATCCTTTGATATATCATTGGATTTCTAGTCTACTTTGATAAGAACTGGCATATTTACAAATTTGAGTCTTCTCATCAAGAACAGTTCAATTGCCAGGAAAAGATAGGAAAGCAACAACAAAAAAAGATAATTTGTCTTTATGTTTGTCTTTTTGTTTCCCTGAAAATAAATAAGGAGTCAGTATAATATAATTGGAGTTGATACAGTATAATTGCTAAGTGTGCAGTGGACTCTGGAGCTGGACTTACTTCAAAACCCAGACCCAATAACAACTATCTATATGATTTTGGACAACTACATAATATCTTTCAGCCTCAGTTTACCCATCTACAAAAAAAATGGGGTTAACAACAGTACCATTTAATATGTGTCTCTTGCCTCTATTACAACTCTGCTATAACCAGATACATTTAGAGAATAAGAAAAGGAAGGAAAAAACAAGGTGAGAAGCATTCCAGTCTGGAGCAGATCCTATCTGCAGGAAAGATGAAATTTGAAAATGAATGATGTTTGAAGATCTGTGGTTATTAGAATATTTTTTGCATATAGTTTAAATAAATGGAAATATAAATGACTCCAAAAGTATGAAAAGAAGCTCAACTCATTCAGATTCAAATTATAAACCAGATGCAAAGTAAGACCAGAACATGATTTCACTTTTCACTTATTAAATTGGTATTGATAAAACATTTGGAACACTGTGCTGGAGAGGACAACTGAAACAAGGCACAGTTACATCAGAATGGTTGGTGGGTGGTGAATCAGAACACATCTATGGAATGCTATGTGTGTGAAAATTTTAAATGTACATTCACTAGGAATGTACTATTGACCAAGAAAACTGCTTCCAGGAGTATTTCCTATATATAAACTGACACACGCTTAAAGTAAACTCAAGTAGAAACATTTTCATTGCAACCTAGTTTTTTATGCAAAATATAGGGAATCACCTTAAAGTCCAACTGAAAGAAACTGGTAAAAATATTTAATAAACCTTCATATAAGGGAATGCTATAGCATTATCAAAAATCTTGAGAAAAAATTCTATAATTATGAAGACACATCATTAAATGAAATAAAGCAAGGTACAGAACAACACATACTCTATGAAATCACTGGTGAAAAAATATGTCTATGTACATCTTATATACAACAATTAATTCATGTTTAAATGCTAATAACATCTCTGAAAATACAGAAAATAATGGTAGTTTTTGCTGGGATTTGAAGAACTCAGAAATGGGGAAGCCATATTTCTTCCTCATATGTACTTTCAAATGTTGTATACTGTGCATTTACTACCTATTCATATAATAATAAAACAAAAATAACAGAATATATTCTGTGAATGGAAAAACAATGAAATTTGGAAAATTCCCAAGTAACAGATTATCAGCAGCAATACAAATCAGATATATGCTATTCTTAAAAATTCAACAGATATAAATAATTACAAAGAGTATTTTTTATTTGAAAGAAGAATACACCCACAGTAATAGCTGGCAGTGACTCACAACTATAATACATCATTTTATGGAGGAAAGAAGCATACATATTTGAAAGTGGCAGAAATTTTTTTAAAAAGATAAAGGAGGGAGAGATTGCAATCAGTTGATCCAAAGGTATATTTGGGGACAATATCTGGAATTGCAAACTGTTAACCTTTAGAAGCTCTAGAACTAAACAAATGTGTTAACAGCTCTGATTTTTTTAAGTGAAATTATAACAAAATAAAACTGTGACATTCTTTTATTCTCTGCTTTTATAGAATTTTTTTTAGTCCATTGACAGCCTAATAGACCAGCTCATCATGACAATTCCAGAGTGGATAAAGAATAAAATCACCCACTTCTTGAAGAAACATCTAATTGCAGGGAGAATACCACTGCTTTCACACTTCAAAGCAGCCTCATGAAAATCTGATCTGGAGTCAGTCATGGACAGGTTCAGGAATGACCAAGCAGAGAACTCTAAATGAAGCAAAACCCAGAAAACCTCAAGTGGAATAAACAAAGATTAAAAGAAAAAAATGAAAAAATAAAGCAGTAGGGAGAAAAATACAAGAAACAAATTCTAAACACAAAATTGAGTCATTAAAAAATAATCACTGCAGAAAATTTGACATTTGCTAATTTGAAATGATCTGTGCATTTTGAATTTAATAGAATTTACAAAGTCTTTGGGTGTCAATTGTTTTAATTGTCTGTAATGAAGCAGCCTTCCTTCAGGCTATATCTCTTTATGTAGGAATCTTTGAACCATTCTTTGTAGAATCTGAATTTTTTGGTTGTATTTCAAAAATTTCCACGTCTCTCAAGATAATTAAAAACATGTATTTAATTTACATTGTCTTCCATAATGAAGCCTATGTTAAAGTGAAGTTTGATGCAGATTCCTTTGAAAATATGTCTCAAGCTTTACAAGAGTTAAAAAATATATACACTAATTGCAAGAATATTGACAGCAAATTTTCTAAAGGTTAAATGGTGCTAAACAAGATGGAAATTCTCTGTACCTAAAAAGGACTATATTAAAATTATCAAAGAGGCACAAGCTTACTAACTTGATAATAATAATCTTCAGTGAGGCAAGCCCCCCTATGTCTCCCTCACAAAGGAGTCATAGCAGCCCTCTGCTCTAGCAAGCATAACCCTGTTTAACCTTCACTCACTTGAGGGCTTTCTCAAGTACCATAGGTACATTCTTACCTGTCTCAGATTTGAAATACCTTATTTTCACTGTCACTATTTACTTTTTCTTTTCACTCCATAGATTGTTGCTAGTGTTCTATTTTTACTACTTTAGTATCAAGGACGTTTGGCAAATTTAGCACCATTTTCAATTAACTATAAAAGAAAAGTCATCTTTCTTATTGACATTTTTAAAGGACTCTGTTTCAACTCAAATAACTGGAATATTTCATGTTGATATTAACAATAATTTGTAACACAAAATAGACTTTTTAGATATCTAGTCTGAGGATTAAAAAAGTCAGATAAATTATTACGAAAACTAATGTTAAAATACATAATAAAAAAAAGGGATGATCTGATTTCAGAAATTACATATATTTTCAAAGGGCCAAAAATCACTGGAATTTTTTTTTTTTTTTTTTTGGTACCGGGGATTGAACTCAGGGGTATTTGACCACTGAACCACATCCCCAGCCCTATTTTTTTATTTTTTATTTAGAGACAGGATCTCACTGAGTTGCTTAGCACCTCAGCAACTAAGGCTGACTTTGAACTCGCAATTTTCCTGTTTCAGCCTCCCAAAGTGCTGGGATTACAGGAGTGCACCACCGCGCGCTGCTAAACCAGGATTTTTGAAGAACGAAATGGGATAGTTTATCTTACAAGATGTCAAAGCTTCCTATAAAACTGAAGGAAAATAAAGACAAAGAATTGAAACTGAATTGAGAATACAGAATGATCCACAGAGATTTTTTTTCACCTGATTGACAACAAATGTGCCAGAACACTAAAGAGAGAAAAGAATGATCTCAATAAATTCTGTTTGGACCATCAGGTAACCATATGGGGAAAAAATGAATCTTAATGCCTAAATGACACAGAAAGCAATTCCAAATGGATTATAGATGGTATGCACATACAGATACACACACACTATATATATGCATATTATTTATGTTTGTGAAAATAAGAAACAATAAAGCTTTTGGAATATAACATAGAAGAACATTTCTTAACTTTGGGATAAACGTATTTTAGATAACAAAAAAGCACTAAATATGCAATGAGGATAATGACAAATTAGACTTTATTAAAAAAAGAACTTGTTCATCAGAAAACATCAAAATAGTAAAAAAATAAAGCACACAGTGACTTTCATTCTATATATTTAATGAAGGAATCATAACAGTAATATAAAAGGAATTTCTACAAATCAGTAAAGGAGAAAAAATGCAGTTAAACACAAAATTGATGTGTATCAAAAAAAGAAGATTCCTGACCAGGTGCCATGGTGCCATGTGCTAAGAATACAATTTGTTTTAATCTGATTGGTGTCTGTGTAATTGTGTTCAATTTGCAAAAATATATTAATCTGCACACTTATTGTTCTTTGCACTATTCTCTTGAATATTATTTTAAAATTATTAATTAACAAAATCTAATACAGAAGTATAAGTCATTACATGTTTTTTCTTTCTTCTTTTTTTTGGAGAGTAAATAATCTTTGCTTTAAAATTACATACCAATGGCTATAAATACAAGTACTTAACAGAGCTAAATTTCATCTGGAAACATGACATAATATGTATCTATTTTTTATTCTAGTAAAGAATAGCCTTATGGCTTTTTAAGAACTCTAGTTTTTATTTTTTTCCCAAGTGTCATGCGCCCCTTCAGTGAAATGTATTTTAATAAGGCATGCAATTTTTATTTAATTAATTTACACTAAGGAGGCCAATTAAAGGTTAGGATTCATCAAATAAGTTGATTCTGTGCTCTAGATGTTTACATTTTTTTCATGGATAAGCTATTTTACTGTAAAAGGCATTTATAAACTAAACTACCAAAAATTACAATTTTTTTAAATGACCACATATTTCTGATCATCTAGCAATCTAGAGAATCAGGTCTTAACTTTAAACCAGTTTGAATCTTAGAGGAAAAATGCTTGCAATAATCAAATTACTTTTTTATGTAGATATTTATAATTTGTTATTCTTTCCCAAATTGTCACATACTGTTATTTGCTTTAATTTATCAGAGAAAAGAACAACTAGCAAATAAAACCCTAATGTATTCTGTTACGAGATTTGAGTTCTTATCTGATCTTTGTCATGGGTGAACTTCAATGAGCCCTTTAAATCTCCACGTTATTTCGCTAATTTGTAAAAATGAGAGTTACAGATTTTATGGAAGTTAAATTCCCTAGCTTCACTATAAGCTGGTACAGATAGTTCAAGTTAATTAATACAGTGAAACTGATTTAAACATAACTCTGCTGCCTTAGACAATTCTTATGCATGAAATATTCATTTTTTATGACGAAAAGATAAATTTGCCACACATACACACAAACACACACACACAGCCTCAAAGCAAGACTCCACACAGGCTTGATGCCAGGCAGTAAAACTGTTCACCTGTTTGTATTCATCAACTTTAAATCTGAAACATAACAATTTGTTATTTTAGAAACAAGCATGTTTATTTCCTTTCTAAACTGTAGCTGCACACCTCAACAGCCATCCTGAAATATTTTCAAATAAAAATCAGGCAATCTTTTCAATTTTACTTCAAAGTGCTACAAAGATTAAATTATATGAACTATATCCACAAAATAAACAGAAAGATGACTACCTAAGAAATTATAAAAGACAGCAGTTGCTCAGGATATAAGAGATTATAGAATTGAAAATGTGAAAGAAATGGTGTCCAACTTCATGAGATATGACAAGTGAAGCAAAAACAAAGGAAAAATCCATTGCGATTTGCTAAAGATGTGATAGAGAACCAAAAGAAAGACAAGAACACTAGCGATCTGAGACGTAAACTCTTGAAGTTCCCACCATATGGCATTGCCTAATTCACTCCCCAAAGAAAGTCTTTCTCAGTTTTGCTTTCATGAGAGTCAATTCCAACCATGTCAGTCGTACCCCTGCTTAGCACATTAAGAAGGCCACTTAAAGGTCAATATTCATCAATAAACAAAATCCCGCTTTACAGTATCGGCAGTGAGATAAATTCTAGCTCAAATGTAAAAGTTCAGCTAATTGATTGAACTCATATTTTATCAAGTAATAGATGAAGATCATAAAACTATAAAGCAAAATTCGAACTTTAGTTTTCAACTCAAAAGAATAACTCTTTCATAAAGCATTAACTAATCTTCCCAATCATATATTCTTTCATGTTTCAAACTCCATTGTTTCTTTGGCCATTTAATGGAACTTTCCATTATTGTACTATAGAGGCACATTTTCTCTCTTTTTTTTTTTTGGTACCAGAGATTAAACTCAGGGGCTCTCGACCACTGAGCCACATCCCCAGTCCTATTTTTTTTGTGTTTTATGTAGAGACAGGGTCTCACTGAGTTGCTTAGCACCTTGCCGTTGCTGAGGCTGTCTTTGAACTCGCCATTCTCCTGTCTCAGCCTCCCTAAGTGCTGGGATTACAGGCTTGCGCCACTGCGCCCAGCTGATAGTGGCACATTTTCTTATCTGAACTAACCCCATTCCTAAACCTGTCATATAATCCTTTAGGAGAGGAATCATTATTTTCCTTTCTTATATCTTTAATAGTACTGCACAGTAATTACTAGACAGTCAATAAATATTTCTTTCTTATATGGATCGATGAATAAAGACTTTAGTTTATGCAAAATAAATCAGGATAAAGAATAGAAATCAACCCCATAATAACACATCTTTTAATAAATAAGTGATTAGACCAGAAGTAGTCTAATCAAAGTACTCAGAGGAAATGAAAGGACTAGAGAGCTATAAAGGGATTATTCTTCAAAGGAATAGTGCTATGGCAAGTTTTCTGCAAGAATAGCATTCTATTCAAAAATAATATAATGCCTCTGCAAAGAAGAACTTGAAACAAAGACCATAATATATGGCCCAACCATCAGCTTTTAATCCAATAAGCATGACATAATCTGGCAAGAGCTACTTCTCCCTCATTTGAAAAAGAAAAATAAAATCCCTCTTTCAAAACAAGAGCTGCAACAAGAAGAGTCAAAATGATTAAAAAGTCACAGAAAACTATACATAAAATGACTGCATCTATTTTTAAAGCTTTAAAGGTCTTTGAGCTTCATTTAATCTAGCCTCCTATTTCACAGTTGAGGCAATGAGATTTGCTGATGATTGTTCAGCTTCAGATCTCCTGACTGCCAGTATAACTAACAGGATGCCTTTCAAAACCTAAAATACAACAAATAAATGAAATAATAAAACATTTGTTCTTGCCTCAATGATCTGATGTTTATGTATTTGCATAGGTATTTGTAAAAAAAAATAAAAATTCAAATAACATATGCCTTCATTTTGGTGTATCCAAGCTTTAAAAATAACAGTAAATTTTCTGATCTAGAATTGCTTCCACACACCAGCTGAGCATTCGGGCAAGACAAAGCAATTTTGTAAAATAACAGGAAGAAATTACCTCTGCATGCATCATTATTCTTTCAAAGGTACTGGAGAGTATCCCTAAAATCATCGATCCTCAAACATTCACAGAAAACTGAGGAATTAGCCTGATGTCTGAAACATATTTCACTGACAAGCAAAATGGAATATATATCTGAAATCTATCACTTTAGAAATATCAAAGAAATTTTCAAAACATATTTATATAATAAGATGCTAGGGTAATAGTTGATTAATTGTATTTTAACAGGTTTTAGAACATAATATTAAATCTATCCAAGAGTTATTTGAAGAGTAAAGCTACAGTCTATACTTAAATATTTAATATATTGACATTAATTTTATTTAAATCCTTGCAATTATTATATTCTGCTTTGAAAATAATTGAATTCTTGCTTTAAATGTATGCTTTTGTTTATAAAGAGATATATGAGAAGGCTTGGACTTGAGGGCTTTGTTTCTAGCCAGAAAAGCTGAGTCTAAACCCCACATATGTCATTAAATTGCTAGGAACTTTAGTAACTTAAATTGTGGTAAAATCTGGTTTCTTCATTTCTTCTTCTGCCAAAATAAAATAATATCTTTAAGGATATTACTGATTTTAAGTAAAATATGTGCATAAAACTTTGTTGAAAAATTACATGCACATTTAAATCCCTATACTTTTAGCATAAATTACTAGTTTATGTTTATATTGTCTATAAAGAGAGGGGTTTTAATTAATGCAGTTCTCAAAGCTTCAGCAAAACAGTCCAGTTTGGCATATGTATAAGGGAGTCATAAATTATTTTATTACCATATTACTGTAAAACTGCCATATGTTTCACAAATTCAGCACTTACAATTACAAATACAAAAAGCAAAAATAACAATATTGAAATATGGCAGAATACTTGAAGTAAATTTATTAATGTTTTTATCTAAACAGATTTGTATTCATTCCCCAAATCTTTTATTTAAGCCCCATCTATTAGGCAGTTTGAAACCCAATGGCTGGCTTCTTGGGCAGCTCTATGAACATTCCAATATGAACCATCTCTATCTCTTGTATGTTGCTCAGGGAAATGTGAACAAGTTCAAACACTTTGGAAAACTCTCTGCAAGTATCTTCTAAAACTAAACAAATGTGTTATCTTATGACCGAGCAATTCTATTCCTAAGGGTATAGCCAAAAGAAATGAGAGCACAAGTCCAGTAAAAGACAATTTTTAAAAAGTGTTCTTAAAGACAGTATTCGTAATTGCTCAAAACCAGAAAGGTACCAAATATTCATCATAAGAATAAGCAATTGAGATTCTACAATGGAATTTTATACTGCAATGCAGAACAAATGTAACATGTAAAAATGAATTTCACAGATGTTATGTTGAAAAAAGAAGCCAATCACAAAAGCACCTGTGTTGTGCAATTCCAGTTGGAGGAAATTTTTTTAAAATGGCAAAAATTCCTTTGGTGATTGAAGTCAAAATCATTACTGCAAGTAGGATGCTGATATAATAAGACAACTAAAGCATATATCACTGATGATACTGGGCAGCAGGTAGAAGTGAACAGTGTTGAAGAGGTTGTTGGTACAGGAAGGAAAGACTCAGGAAAAATTTACATTACTGGAAACTGGAGAAAAGGCAATTCAATTTACATACTGGTAGAGCAATTAGCAAAACTCTGGCATGCAGAAAGTAGTTTCCTTGTAAAGGTTGGGGAGCTAGACTCAGTGACTCATGACTACAATCCCATCTACTAAGAAGGCCAAGACTGGAAGACCACTTCAGGCCAGGAGTTTAAAGTAAGTCTGGGCAAAATAGCAATACTTTGTCTTAGAAGGAAAAAAGAAACAAACAAACAAACAAACAAAAAAACAGAAAATGGTGGTAGGGGGTGGAATGGGGGATGTGAGGGATGGGGAAGAGATTCACTGTAAGGGACATTGAAAGAGCCTATATTCTCATAGAAGTATGATTATTCTTGTGAAGTGTTTGTTAAAACTGCTCACTTATGCTCAATACTTTTTGTTGCTGATAAATTGTACCTCAATTAAAAAAAAACAGAAAAATATAACAAACATTTTTAAAGAAGACATTAAAAGACTTTTAGAGTTATTTCCTGATTCAAAATCCTGGTCTGTGTTATAGTCTAAAAGTTGTGAAAAATACAAAGCCCTTATGGTTTTACCATATGCTACAATTTTCAACTAGCACAAGGCTTGCAACACCTCTAGTTTATAATTGCACTGAGATTTTTCATTTATCTCAGGGTGTGCAACAAATGTCCCTGAATTATCCATGTTACTCTATAGTTTTTAACACTGAAATGTTAAGAAAGCTTATGTGTCTGTAACAAACACGTGAATCATTTTAATAAAAATCATAATTTAATAGTCAAAATTCTTTGTTTTAACTTGAAGCTATTTAAGCAAATCTATTGAGCCTTTACATAGAAAGGAAGAGGTTGATATAGTTAGAAACATCGAAAAACGCCTTCAAGTGTCAGAATACAGTGAATATACAGATAATTATCTAGTTTAGGCAGGAAGTTAAGATAATTAGAAAACTTCACACTGAACATTGAAACATATATTTTGATACATATTTGTGTTGGCACTGTTTTTCATGCAGAAAGATGGCTCATTTGTCCTACCGTTGATAAGATCTATAAATGTGAATGGTTTCTTATTTTTTGTGATCATTCTATGATCAAAACATACATACTATATGCAGCAAATAGCAGCTTCTCCCCTACATATTTTTGTTTTGTTTTGTGGTGCCAGGGGCTTTGTACATGCTAGGAATGGCACTCTACCACTAAACTACATCCCCAGCCCCCTTATATATTTTCAAACAGACATTTCAGCATACCCAAATAGCATTCTTTCCACCTGTTGTACACTGAAATGTACCCCCTGCTCACAATTTATATGTTGAAGTCTGAACCCCTGGTACAGAATATGACTATATTTGGAATCAGGGTCTTTAAGAGGTAATTAAGTTAAAATGAGGTCCTTTGGATGGCCTTCTGAGAGGAGGAAATAAAGATACAGACATGGACACAGACAGAGGGGAGACCACTATGCAGACACAAGGAGGAGATGGCCATCCATAAGCCAAGGAGAGAGGCTTCTTAAGAAACCACCCCTGACCACACCTTGACCCCAGACTTCCAGCCTCCAGGACGGTGAGGAAACATCTACTGTATAAGCCTCCTGGCCTGTGGAACTTTGTCATGGCAACCCTAAAAAACAAATGTGCTACCTCAGTGCAAAGAATACAGCTGGAGTAGCTCACTCTCTTTTCTTTTTTAGTTTTTTTTTTTTTTTTTTTATCATTTCACTTTTTATTGACTTTGATGTATAAGAAATTTCCAATTTTAATATAATTAAGTGTATCTAACTCTATTGCCTAGACTTACTTAGAACACACACACACACACACACACACACACATATCACTTTCTTGAAGTCATGATATTTTCCTGTGTTTTCTTTTAAAAGTTTTTTTTAAAAAAATATTTATTTATTTATTTATTTTAGTTGTTTTTTTTTTAATTTTTATTATTATTTTTTTAAATTTAATTATTTTATTTAAATGCATTTCAAGTCATAGTACATATACAGAGCTCAGTTTTTCCAATGCTCTGGTTTCAAATCAGATAGAGTCACATTATTTGTGTCTTCATACCTGCACCAGGGGCAATAATGACCCTCTCAATCAACCATCATTACTATACGCATTACCCTTTCTTTCCTCCCACCTCCCCCCTGCCGCATCCAGAGCTCCTGCATTTCTGCTGTTTCCCATTCCCATCCCCCTTATGTATCCTCATCCACTAAT